>JACBWW010000001.1:44736028-44814932 GCA_020086605.1 Lanius collurio
GTTTGGGTTTGGGAAGGGCGGCCGGGGCGCTGCCGCCGGCACTCGGTCCCCAGGCCGTGCGGCGCCCGGGGAGCGGCTCCAGGTGCCGGCGGGGCCGGGCGGCGGCAGCGGGGTGGGCGCGGGCGGGGGCCGGGGCGTCCCGCGGGGAGCAGCCCCCGGCAGGCACGGGCTTTTCCCGGCTCTGCCCCGCTGGGGCACCCGCAGGACGGGCCCCGCGTGTCCGACGGAGGTGGGTGCGTGCGGGGGGACGTGGCGCTTTCTGTGCGGAGCTTCACCTGTGGGCGCCGTGGGTAACAGCTCTGCTTCTCCGCAGCACCGCGACAGCCTCCGAGCCTTTTGCTGCTGAGTTCAGCCTCCCAAACATGCGTGTGTGAAAGGTAAGCGGTAGCATCCTTGCCTTGAACCTAGGCACGCTGAGAGACAGGAACAGAGCGACTTGCCCGATGCAACTTCCTGCCACTTCTTTTTTTTATGTTTTTTTTTTTTTCCTTTGAGAAGTTTTTAGTGACCTGGGACCAGAGCTGTCAACTCGGGGAGCTCAGTCTTCTCAGCCCCAGCAGCGAGTTGCAATTCCTGTAGCTGGTATTGCATGAAAGCAGTGCATCGTCACTTGGTGTGGCTTATGCCAACTCTTAAAATTCAATTTGGTATGAATGAAAGTAACCACCCTCTCTGTTCTACTGTTGTTCTCTCTTGAAGCAATATAAAACTATGACATTTTCCTGCATTTTCAAGTTGGAGTGGCTTGGTTTTTAGCCATAACGAATGGCAACATAAAAAGTAGACACAGCTGTGAATGACATACAAGAAATATTGCTCAACTTGGAGATTTTTCAGTCACACTAAGAAGATTAACTTCAATTTAAATAACACTAAAATTTTAATATAGTCTAAACAAAGACAAAGAAAATCTCAGCCTAAATATTGCCACATTATGTTTATCATGCCAACTATTATTATAACTCATTGCAGTATTTCAAAAAAGGAACAATTCAGCTGAAGGGCAGCAGTGGGAGTCAATAATTCAGATGCTGTTTATTACTCTGAAAGACTCTAGCTGGGTAGCCTTGGGCAAGTCACTCCACCTCTCCATGGCTCTGTTTTCTTCCTTGTAAAAGAGATAAATATGTTTGCTTGCTTCACAGGGGTGTTGACAAGTTTAATGAATTAATTTGTTTCATAACTACTCATAGATCCTTGGGTGCATCTTTCTACAGAAGTGCTAAGTATTATTTCAGCTAAGAGTTTCCTTACTGTGTCTCATTGCTTACATGTGTTTTATTTCAGTGACCTGAATTAGTTAAGTATTTAGGGGAAGTTAACAAAGTAGCAGTTCTGGATTGGGGTTGTCTTGACTCACTGTAAATTTCACTGAGATGCGCAACCAAAATACACTAACCACAATGTATTTTAATGGAGCAGAGCTACTCAGGTCCTTTAAAAAAATGTCATTTTCTTGTTATTCAAAGTAAGAGTTTGCCTTTGTTGTTATGTGTGAAGTGTTGTGATGTGAATTGCCATGAGAAACACCTGAGTGCTCTTTAGATAATAAAAGAGAAAGAGTTCCTAAACATGTCTGTGTTCTCTACTGTGAACACTGACTTCAGAAAACACTTGGTGCTAATTTTCCACTGCACATTGATATACAGTCTCCTTTATAACCTGTTCTTTGGTTATAGAGAATGTTGTAAGAAAGAAATCCATGAACTGAACCACTGATTGCCTTTGGTAAAAGTTAATAGATTTTGGTTGCCTAGGCAAGCTCAGTTTTTATTGCAGTGTGTGTTAGTTATCATAACTAGATATTGAGTAAATATCTGAACTACAATGGAGGGGAAAATGTATTTAATTACCTGGCCAAATGTTAGATGTGATTTTTATAGGTTACATACAGTTGTAAGCAAAAAGGAGTAGCTGAAAGCTGGTTTTAGAGTGACAGCTTGGGTTTGGTACTTTTTAAAGGTTCATGAGGTCTATGTGTACCATTTCTTTTCCTCAAGGACAATGACACCAAGTACACAAGCTTTTTTAAAACTGAATTCAAATAAAACCTAGATCAGTGGTGGTGAGAAGTTATTCATATCACCAGGCAGCTGTCGGGTTGTGAATGAACATAGGAAGTTTATATCCTAATAGAGAAGTGGTTACATCCATCAGTACCCAGCAGTCTGAGCAGTGAAAAGTAGGGTTAAATGAGGAAGTAGTTGTCCATAAAACTGAAGTCTCCCTTTTCTCAGAAGTGATTGAATTTAACTAAAATTCAGTCACATTCTTAGGCTTGTGTATGGAAACTTGCACGTCTGGCACCCAGAGCATACTATAGCAGTGAGCATAAATAAAGCTAGTTCCTATTGCTATTGTTCTTGGATATTTTGCAAGAAATAAAGCCTTTTGGTTGGGAGGGGGGGATGCTGAAGAAATTAAAAAATAAAGAAAAAAACGAGCTTTCTATAGCCATTGTTTTCTTGCTCAGACTTAGTAATCCAAGTGTCTGGTGAGTGAAAGAGATTATGACTTTTTCTTAGCAAGATGTATTTAATTGGCAAATATGGTATCTCAGCAGCAAGTTTGTCCTGACTCTTCACACCTTCTTTGCTGTCTCCTTTCAGCTGAGTTAGATTAAAGAGCGTAGTTACAGCAGTGGAGTCTCCTAAAGCTGTTAAACCATGGTGCCAGTTTGTGTTCAAGAATGTAGCCACATACTTAATATAAATAATTTAATAGATTCTGCATTTGACTCCCTTTGAGCCAGTTTTCTGTTTATATCGGTAAACTTTGTACTGATGTCTCTTAGCCCAGCTGGGACATGGTGAGTTGTGACAGTGTTGCTTTAGTAAAATCCCAAAAACCTGTGCACTGCACTTTGAGCAGATTTGGTTACAAGTTTAGCAGAAGTGAATTGTTGGTAATGGAGAGCTGACCAAAGGGGTTTGGTCATTTTGGGAATCACATGAAGGACATAGTACTGGAAATAATTCTCTCGTCAGGTACTGGCATAACACTTTCATCAACTCTTGAGCCATCATCAGGTGTGAAAGCACAGGCAGAATGTGACTATTATGTACACAGTCTGAAATTACCTTTGTTTGGTCTTTCTGTTTTTTCCCTTGGTTAGACTCAAAGTACACAGGAGGAAAGGATTGTAGGGACCCTGGTCACTTGACTCTGGTAGGTGTTATATCTCAGTACAAGAGAAATGTAATTTTAACATACAAGTTTTTTCACCATATTTGGCCTGGTTTATGCCTTTATTTTGTAGGGTTTTTTAATCAGAAATATTAAAAATGCTGAACATTTTCTATAAACCTGGTATGCTGCTTTCAGCTTTTTAATCAAGTGGCTGCCTAGAGTTGTTAAAGTATTTTGAAAAGTCATTCACAGGCATTTCTGTGGATATCATGTTCCTTTAAAGCCTTTTAATCATATCCTTGCAATCATGGTTCATCACACTTTTTACCAAAATGATCTGTCTGGTTTCAATTCTGCTATGAGAGCCACGCATGCACAACTTACAATCAGAAATGAGATCATTAGATTCTAAATTTCAAAATTAAGCCATAATTTAATGGTTGTGTTGATACCTGCTCACAAATTGCTCATGCACACTGTGAGTACCTACATTTTGCAGGAATAATGTAACGGTTTAACTCCGTCTGCAGTTGAGGCTTCTGTCCTTGAAAATGTAATCATCACTTTTATCAAAGCTTTTTTTAAGGGTATTCTGGGTAGCACAGAAGACAGTAATAGCCCTGAAGGTACTACAGGACAATACATTTTATTTCCTCTCCAAGTTTGTACCCTAAAAAATCCAGTTGCTTCTGAGTAGTGTATATTATAGCTATGGGGAGAGAGAGGAGCTGTATGTTCTCTCTTTCTCTGTGGAGAAACCCTAGATAATGAGATAGCAGCAGAGGTAACAACAGAATTGTATCAATAATAATGAACAACATATTCATCGGTAGAGAAGTGCAACTGCCAGGTAGGGTGGTACAATTTAGGTCTATGAGCACAGTGACATTTATCCTGTTAACAAATCAACCAGTAGTTCTGTGTGAGTACACATTTGGGCTCTGCATGCTCACACTCTTAAGATTAGATAATACAAAAGCAAGTGTTTGTTTAAATTGCCTAGATTGCAAACTCCTTAAGTTCTTAAATTGACTAGCATCAGCATCTTTGCTGGTGCTCCTATATGCTGTCACAATAATTTAACATATTGCCATGGTTTAATCCCAGCTGGCAGCTCAGCCCCCCAAAGCTACTTGTTCATTCCCCTTAGTGGGATGAGGAAGAGAACTGGAAGAATAAAAGTGAGAACACTTGTGAGTTGAGATACAGTCAGTTTAATAGATAAAAGCCACACAAAACAGAGAATTCATCCACCATTTCTCATGGGCAGGCAAGTGTTCATCCATCTCCAGGAAAGCAAAGCTCCATCACATATAATGGTTACTGGAGGAGACAAATACTGTGACTCTGAATGTACCTTCTTCTTTCCAAATATTATGTGCTAAGCATGACATCATATGTTATGGAATATCCTTAATATCCTTATGGTCAGTTGGGATCAGCTGTCCTGACTGTTCCCTCCCAACTCCTTGTGCATCCTTGGCCCCCTTGCTGTTGGGGTGGGGGGAGAGGCAGAAAAGTCCTTGACTGTATAAGTGTTGCTCAGCAGTAACTAAAACATCCCTAAATTATCAACACTGTTTCCAGCACAAATCCAAAACATAGCCCAGTACCAGCTACTATAAGGAAAATTAACTCTACCCTAGCCAAAATCATCACAATAAAAATAACAAAATGTTAATATAGTTTTGTCTGCAACACTGAGTCATAAATGGAATATGGAAACAGTTAAAATGAGTTTTGATCCCATAGCAACTGAGGGATATGATGCATTTTAGAATTCCTGTCTATTAATATGAAGTTCTGTGGAAATGCTTTACAAATAAAAATATTTGATATCTTCAGCTACTCGAGTTTGTAGATAGATATAGATATACAGAGAGCGAGAACTGGCCTTGTAAAGCTCCTGCAGAATTGCATCATTTGTTTACAACATCTTGAAGACAATTGAATGCAGGACAATTAAAGCAATAAGCATGGAATATTAAAACTTTTAATTATACATAGTCAAGAACAACAAATGAGGGGACTTAAAGTATTTACAAGTATTTGGAAGAGTAAAGGTCAAGGCCAGCAAAGAAGAGTTAGCTGGAAAGAGGATAAAAGTTAAAGTATGAAATGAAAACACTTGTTTTGGTATCAGAAGTTTCTGGTGTTGTAATCAGCTTCCTCAGAAGTGAGGGAAGATGGATGGCATGCAACTCCCTGGGGCGGGTTAGGCACAAGGAGGAATTCAGACAGCATTAGTTGGCTTTCTCCTTTTGCATGTATGATTATTTTTTCCTGTCGTTTATTTGCACCTCCTGGGCATTGCCATCGCCCTGTAAAGTTTTTCCGGTTCTTCCTGTGCTCCAAGATTATACCACTGGATCCACACAGAGGCTCCAGTCTGCCCTAGGCATTCTGTTCCCTTGCTCCCTTCTTGTGACGGGTGGTTGTGCCTTAAGGCTGTGAGCTGCTGACAGAGGAAACCCTACAAATTGTTCCTAATACCCCACACCAGAGGGTTCACAGCCTCACTGAGCCTGAGTGGGTCTCTGTGCAAGGGCCAGGAACACAAGTTACTTCTGGGTAGCTGCCGAAGGAATATTGTTTCACCACCCAGTTTGTGCAGGAGCCTTTGTTCTGTATTTCTGAAGTGCCTGTTACTGTCATAGTCCTGAATCCCAGAGGTGCCCTACATGCTGTAATAGTCTAACATATGGATGAGTGGTTTGATTGACTTTCTGGGCTATTAAACAGAGGGAGTATATCCTCTTGGCCTGGATGAAGTCTCAAACTGCCTTCCTATAGTGTTGCCATGTGTGAACACATTTCTGAAGTAAAAAACAAAACCTAATTTTAATTATTGAAGTGGCCTTTTGAAATTATGTCAGCACAGGATACAGTGTTAGGGTTCTAGGGGAAGTCTTTCGGTGGTAGCTTATAGGTTTATGCCTTTGATGGTAAAAGTGACTGGGCTTTCATTCACTGAGTGTGGATGCCTTAACAGGCATGTCTGTGCTGGTTGGGAATGATCATCTGCAGGATTCCAAATTACTTCCTTACTCATTCTGTGGAGTGAAGTATGGAATAAAAGATCCCAGTAAGGGTTAGTAATACAAGTGTTAGTGCAACCAAAAAATTACTGAGAAAGCATTTTTACAGGAGGAAAAACTGTAAAATAGAAGGAAGTTCTAAATTCCTAGATTATGGTTTGGACATGCAGATGATTTAAATCATGTTTTCGCTTGAGGCAGAGAGAAGGTTATGCATTCAGAGTGTGTGTATGTATGCCCTGTTAATTTATATATACAGTGATCAAATAGGTAAATAAGCTTTTAACTGAAAGAAATTAACAGATAAAGCTTCCATCACAGCTGTTTTACACATCCTGCTGTGAACTTATATAAATGTTTTGCAGTTGCTGTTTTACCTGTAGCGTGGTGGAGAATGAACGCAACCCTCCATTCTCCCAGAATTATGGTCTGACACAGCTGTGTACTGCTCTACACAGATCCATTTTATTTTGTATTAGATCAAAGGACAGACACAAGTTTAAACCTTGACTGCTGACATGATGTCATATACTGATAATCTCTGTAGGAACTGGCTATTTCTGGTTGCCATTAGGATTTTCATAGCACAGCTGTTAGTCAGACGTAAAAGTTGATACAAAGCTTCTTTCAAGGTATTTCAGATGTTTCAGAACAAGTGCAATCCTAACACCTGGATACCTGAGCTGTGTGTTATTTATGGCAGATATAATTCTGAATTATATTTGGGATTTCAGTATTTAAATTTTGAAATACCTTTGGAATTATATAATTGTGATGTAGCATGTTTTTCGTAGTGGAAAAAATCAGAGGAAGAAATGACGTAATGTCCCCTGGTGGCTAAGGTCATAATAGGTATTTTTCAAGTTTCAAGCAGCGATTTTTACACCTTTCTAGTATTTTTATTGGACAGCCAGGTAGTCACTGGTTTTAGCTCACCAACCAAAACGTAGGTGAAGGACTCCTGACTGCTCCTAACTCTTGGGACATGGGAGTTTCCTGCTTTGGTATCCTGCCCCGCAGCTTTAAAAGGGTCTCAGCAGTCCTGCTTGTTGATGTAGAAACTGTACAGCTTGGGACTTTGGTCAAGAGATTCATCGTGATTATTACAGCACAAAGATAAGCTTATAGTTTTATTGGTTCTGCTCCACCTGCCACTTAATTATGCTGTATCAGATATGTTTCTGTGGAACCCAATGGCTATGTATATATGGGAATTAGTCTCTACTGACCCTTTCAACTCTGTTTTCGCAGATCTACCCTGCATTTTTTAGTACTAAAATGCTGTTGGATTTAGTTAGAAGGCTTAATTGCTTTCCCATTTTTAAATATGTTTGCAAAATATTTAGATTGGTGGTAAAACTGACTTTGTTGGACAAAACAGCTCTTCAGTTGATGTAACTGTCTTGGTTTTAGAACATTACCGTTGCATAATGTTACTAAAGTGTCCAGCTGATAGATTCCTTGTTATATATTCTGCTCCTCTCATCAGCAACAAAGTCAGCTGCGATGTGTGTGAAAAGATATTTCAGATATTTGGACAAAGTGCAAAAAAAAAAAAAAAAGGAGTTCCTACAGAAGTTTCTTTTTCTCTGCTGTGATCTAACCTACTGCTCCTTGTGTTATATTTTGGCAGTGGTCAGCATTGGGACAAAAAGTTGCACATCTCTGTCCATTTCACAGATTCCACACACATCTCGTTGCAATATTACCTATTTATTTCAGAGTTTTAGTAGGACAGCAGCTGTTTCTGGTGTTTGACCATTTATTGTTAAAATATCTATGACTTTCTTACCTGTTTTAGCACTGGGTGCTAGAATTGCTTATTTTGGTTTTAATAACAGTTCTTGTAATGTAATTTAGGACAAAACTGTGGTGACGTTCTTGTTCACAATGAAACTGCATATTGGAATATTACAAGCATTGGAAAAATTGAGTAAAAAAGTTCATTTTTACTGTCAATAATTTATGAAGTAGAAAGAAATTATGAAATTTGAGTCCTGACTCAAAGGTCATTGTCTAAAATCAAAATTTGCACACTGAACCTGAAAATTTGATTTTTGTCAGTATGGTGGAACAGATTTTCCTTTAAATATTTGAATACATTTCTTACACAAACATTTGTTTCTCAGGTGTCTCAGTTAATGATAATGGGAACTGTAACCTTTGTGGAAAATAGTAGCTTCCCAAAAGAAGACAAAGAGTCTGACATGTCCATGTCCCAGCCCTAGGCTCTGGGAAGATCTTTTATTCAGAAACCTGAGTAATCTGTGGTGTTGTAATGCCTCCAGTTTGTGGAAGTTTTAGTCACCTGACGTCCCACCTTTTTTGTTCCTGACTGTAATTGTTGACAAGATGCCCATGTTGGATCATGGCTAGCGTGGCAGATGCCAGCAGAGACACCTGCAAGTTCTGCTTTTTGAGAAATGATAGAAGTGTGGTCCCAGTAAAAAACAGCTGCAAGGCAGAGTGGCTCTTCAGAACTGATACTACAGAAAGCCACAGTTCTTTACCTGTTTTTAATTTTTAATACCGACAAGAAGGCCAGATTGCTTCAAGGACAGGCAGCTGTGCAAGCTGGTGATTCTAACAGTACCATCATTTACTGTCCCTCATCTTCTGCCCCTCTCTCCCTCCTCTGCTCTCATGATGAAGTGATGTTTCTGTGCACATGTGGCAGGAGTAAATGGGTCTCTCTTTTCTTTTAAATAGTTTATTTGGTAAACTTATCTGTATAAACCAATGTTTAGTTTAGTTAGTGGTTTCAGTTTTACAATGCCTTTTTTTTTTTTACTACAGCTGAACATCTAAGAGTTGATGCAGATGGGGAGAACTAAAGTAGTTAAGATTTAATCTGTTATGGGTGGGGTTTTTTTGGAATAATTGATGGTTTTTTACTGTTTGTTTCTGCTGGCAGTGGAGTGGAAATAATGCAAAATGCTCTTTCAATCTAGGAGTAAATGACAACATTTTCAAAGTACATTGTATATGAGCCTTTTCTTCCATGGGCAAGCATCCTTCATTCTCCTTTTAATTTTTAATACTTTATCAGGTCATTGTTTCCCAACTGAATAAACCCCCCTTATTTTCAGAAAAGATTGAGTTGCTTGGTAAAGTTTTTCTTGGAAGATGCGGCTGGTAAAGATGCAGTGTAATATGAGAGTAAGAAATTCCTTTAGCTTTAAAAAACAGTATTGTGAGCGCACTTTAAGTGATCAAAAGGCCCAGACTCCTATTCCTCCAAGCCCTGTGTATCAAGCAGACTTGTGGCAGGTTCACTCACAGTTGGTAGGCTGGAGGACACTTACTTGCACAGATTCAGCTTCACCTAAGCTATGCTGATAATCAAAGTTCAGAGGTTTGCTTGGAGAGGAAGGTGTACTCCTTTCCAGCTGCCTCCTCCCACCCATCAGTGATGCCAGGCTGAGCCCTGCAAAGTTATGGGACAGGGCTCAGTGTCCTTACTGAGTCATGGCTGCTGCGAGTTATTGTCTCCATATCATAGGAAGAGTGTCAGTAGAATTTAACCGAGAATAAATTATTTTGTACTCCTGCTTTTGTCACTGACTATTGACTTTTTTCCAGATCTTGACTGTGAATAAGCTGCTGAATATACATACAATAGGTTGGCTTTCTAGTTATTTTGTTGGTAGCCTAAACAATGTGATGCAGTGTAAAGGTCATAAAAAAAGGGTTCACCTACTTATGTAAGGGTAAAAAAAAGAGTTTACCTACTCTGTGAGATGTGCACATGAATGAAGGGTGAAAATGAGGGAGGGTATTGAATACTTAAGAGTACAGACTATGACTTTTTGGCAACCCTGGAATGTGTTTGATGATAGTGTAATGCTGGGAAATGTGTGTTCAGATTTGAAAAGGAGGAGTTCTGGGAAACCTTACTAAATATTCCCCAGTCATTGGTCAGAAATACCTTAATGTAGAGAACTCTTAAAACCATCCCTAAATTTATGCATGTTCTTAATTCTCACTGATGTGCAGAAGTACTTACAGAAATCAAACCAAAGGAAAGAATGCATGAAGTCCTAAATGCTAACTGGGATTTTTTTCTGCTTATGTAAGCCAGGAAACTTTTTCAATATATGGGTAACACAGAAAAAGCTACAAGCATTTTTACCTTTCTTTTGTGTATTTCTTTAGGTTCTTTCCTCTGCCCACTGTTCTGAGGGATCACAGAGGCATTAAAAAAGCCTATAGTGGTTTTTTTTTATGACAAAGCAGTTTTTTCATCAGTTAAAAAAATGACATCATCTGTCAGCCATAATGTGTTGGTTTGGCTGGTTTCTACCTCCTTCCTGTCAAAATACACTGTTGTCTAGTTTCCTTCACCTTAAAAAAGAATACAAAAAGATTTGAGTATGTCTGGATAAACGGTGGTGCGTGTATGTTATTGTGTGTGTGTATGTGGTGAGGGACTATGTAGATGCAGTAAAAGTGTTACCAAATAAACCAGCCTGTGATAATGTGTCCTATAACAACTGGTCTACATCTAAAAGTGGGCAAAATGTACTTGCAAAATGCATTAAAAGAGTATGAAAATGTCATCTTCCCTTACGCTCTGTTTAAGCAATTATGCTGCTCTCTGTGACAGATAAATTTAAGCAGTTACAGGGTGCAGTATCATTGTGCCCTAGGTAGGAATGCACAAAAATTTATGTATTTCTTGGTTGAAGATGTTTGCTCCCAAATTAATTGTAGGAGCTGAGCACAAAAATCAAGAGGGTCTGAGCACCCAGTAGTCATGAAGGGTCCTTGTCTGTCAAAGTTTTCTCATATTAATGACTTTGTTGAAACAGGATGTGGGTGTCTAAATAAAGTTTTAGCAGCCTCAGTTTCTATCAGAAAATTTTGTCTGTGAAATAGGGACCTGTGGGCAGAAGTAAAAGGTTGCTTTGTACTTCCTACAAGTTTTATGACTGAATCCTATGAAACAGATTATCCATGGGACAAAAAATTTGTATCTGTTTTCAGGTTTTCTTTCCTTCTATTTCTCCTTTTAATAATTGAAAACTACTGTTCATTATTTACATAAAACTGTCTCACTTGAGCCTGCTCTCCATAACCTTTTCCCTCATAAGAATTCTAGGAATTTGCTGGCTTTCCTCAGGGGGATCTTGGCCATGTTTTATCTGTGACTTTGGGCCAGATAGTTGGCAATTTCTATAAAGTAACTTACTGTGTTTAAATAGGTGCATTTACCTCTCATTGATTTCCCATTTGAGCACATTTCAAGAAATTATGTACGTAAAAGAATATGCATTTTAATTCAATGTTCAGCCTTTTTGGCAACTGGCAATAAATCTCCACATGTAAAATGGAAAGCCCCTTGGAAAAAATACTAATAATGCAAACCCCTAAAGGCAAAGTATTTCAGCTGTTTTTCTGAGACCCCGCCACTTTGTTTCCCTTTTGGACTCCTGACTTGCTCCTTTTTTCTTTTTTTAAAATGAGGACGTGTCAGAACCAGAGGCCTTAAGCACTGTATAAAGTGACCCCAGCACAAACCTCCAGCATTCCTCGTCTTTCCCTCTCCAGCTGCTAACATCAGCCAAGGCAGCATGCAGGCTTGGCTGCTGCCAGCTCCTGGCTCTCCCCCTTCCTCCTCGCTTCCCGCTCTTCTTCTCTTGCCAGTACAGTCAGTGCTGCTTCATATTTAGGCACCATTGCAATTATCTGAAATCTCAAGTACAAGAGCTGTTGATGTGTCCCTTCACCTGGTATCAGCAACTAGAGGAAAGATGTGGGAAGGAAGGAGGGGGCTTTCTTCAAAGTGTACGGCTTTTTCTTCTGGATGAATGGCTCAGTAGATGTTTCAAATTAAGTATTCATATAGAAATGATTTGAAAGTCACCTGGACAATACACTGGGTTCATTAGAAAGACTCGTATTTCCTAGAGAAGCTCCTGAATTACAGTGTCTAACAGATTCATTTTCTAACCCATTCTCTCACGTCCGTCTACCACAGGACATTTCAAAGATGGTTTGGCTGCCCCTGAGACCTGGAGATCTGATGCCACAATGAGGACTCACACACGGGGAGCCCCAAGTGTGTTTTTCATACACGCAGTTTGCTTTGCCTTTGCCTGCGGCGCCAGGGAGGACCAAGACGCGATGGTTCCTTTTGTCAATGCCAACTATGACAGCTACCCCATGCTCTACTTCTCCAAGGGGGACGTGGAGACTCTGCGGCTGCAGGCCAGCACCACGCACCAGCACATTGCAGCTCGTCTGATTGAAGCAGTGCAAACCATGCTGTCAAATCCCCTGGAGTACCTTCCTCCCTGGGACCCAAAGGAGTTCAGTGCTCGCTGGAATGAAATTTATGGCAACAACCTTGGGGCCCTGGCAATGTTCTGTGTGCTGTACCCTGAAAACATCGAGGCCATCAATATGGCCAAGGATTACATGGAGAGGATGGCAGCTCAGCCTAGTTGGTAGATTTTTGTCTTTTTTTTTTTTTAAGTTGTTCTTACTGTATAAACTGCTTGCAGCTGGAGGAGTGAGTGGATGAGTGAATTGCTTAAATTATATCAGTTGTACTAATATTAATTTTAACAGTGACTAACTTGCTGAATGCATTTACCCTCATCTGGACCAGCAGAGAGACACAGCTTTTCACCTTCACTGGACTTACCTTATTGAAAGTTAATTCTGAAAGGAGCATGTCCCTTTGGGCACCACCCTATTTGATGTAAAAAAAAAAAAAAAAAGGAATCTAAACCCACTCTCATTCAGAAGGAGTAGTCTCACATCTGGTTTGTGGCAAGAAGTGCTAAAAGTGTTACTTTTAATTTTTTTTCCCCCCAGATTCATACATATCTTTTGAGTAGTTCTTCCTTAGGAAGAATTTAAGAAAGGAGGACTTATGAAAAAGGTATAATGAGGTGTAAGTAAAAATGACACTCTTGGGTTTCTGCAGTCTGCTTAACATCTGTCTGAGCTTTTGTCCAGACTCGCAGCTTCACTTGGCTGCATGGTTCTTGGGCCTCTCTTTAAGACATACTAGGACTTGATAGTTGTCCATCTGATTACTGGAACTGCCTGAGTAATTGGTGTTTTGATGACCACCTCCTGGATTAACTTCCTCTGGTGGTGAGTTGTCATCCCACAGGTTACTCTGTCTTCTCTGCACCACACTCTTTCCATGGGGACAGAAGCTAATGTTCTCACTGAAGGAGTGATTCTAGAGTTGAGACCCCAAGGTCTTGTCCTTTTCATACCCTCCTGCAATTTATCTCCATTTTTTGCTCAGGCAGATGCATTTCTCTTACCTCCCTGCAGCAGCTGCCACTTGGTGCACCTTGCAGACTGTGGTCCAGGATTTCTGTCACTGTGAATAGGTCAGAGGATGGGAATGTGGGCTTTGCCAGGACAGTGGCGTCTGCCCAGGGCAGAGAGATGGAGCTGAGTGGGGCATTGCTCTCTTCTGTCATAGCTGCTGTTCTACAGCTCTGTGGTGACAGCAGCCCAGTGAAAGTGAGTCAACAACCAGGTTAGCACAGGAAGAGAAGCATTAGCTGTTCAAGCAGTCTTCATTGCTCAAGCTACTATTCCTTACCTTCTAGTAACCAGCTAGTAGTGTCCTATAAATGTTATCCTTCCATGGACCATCACTGGAATTATGCTGGATTTGAGCTAGCATAATGTGGGATCTATATCCTCCTGATGGGCATGATTGGAAAGGCATCATAGTGTTTGGGTTCCCCTACAATGAGTACTAAAATGGTGAATGCCACAGAAATACATGAGGTAGAGCAAAAGAAGTGATGGGAGAGAGAAGGGACTAACTGGCCATGTATTGCCTGCATGCCACAGAAGAGAGGACATGTGGGATTTGGGAAGAAAAGTATTGTCTCAACAGTGGTAGTAATTTCTGAAATCTTCCACTGAAGCTTAGCAATACAAAGCTTCAGTCTTAGCTCTGGAGACAGTGTGTGTTTCTCCTGGCACACTGACAGAGGGATATAGCTTACAGAGGTGAATCCAAGGATGTGTGACCATCTCCAATAGGAGACAGACTGCTCCAAAGTCAACACCTTCCTCCTTAGTTTCATTGTTCACACTCTTTCTTAACTTGTTTTGGGTAGTGTATAGTTACATGGCCATCTATTTTAATGAAATAATAAGGAGGGGGAATCATTATTTCAAGTAGGAGAACTTGTTTGTTTTTTTCAGTTTCCTACATCTCACTCTCTGTCCCAGCCTTATTTAAGTATCTTGTTGTCCTGTGATTCCTGCCCTGGATTAATTGTGGTTATTCTGTCCCTTGTTATAATGCTCTCCTTTGTCCCAGCTGACCAGATACTAATCAGAACCAAGCAGATATCCCATTTCCACTTGGCTTTTATGTTATTTACCTGCCTCAAACTACTGTTTTTTCTCAAGCAAGTATCTTGCATTACCTCAGTGAAAGAGAAGCTATGTTTTTCCCATCTTTCCCTTCTGATGTAGACAACCCATTCAGCAACCAATCAAGGTTTAATCAGGGTTCTCAGCTTTGCAAGGGAAATGGCTGCAATGTGCTCTAGTAGTGGAAGTGTGGAAGGAGGAAATCATAAACATAGGCGATATAGCTGGGCTAAGCTGCCCTTTGTATAACCTCCAGCTGGCCGGCTCTTCAAATGCTGGTTTCCATTTTTGTTTTCCCCCTGAGAACTTAGGTCTGAATGCTGTCAGCATGGAGTTGACACTAGAGCCCCATCAGTGATGGCAGTAACATCACATCCTTGTCCATCCCTTGTCCAACAGTGGTTTTCAGAAAAGTAGGAATGTGACATCTCTGAGGCATGAACTGCACTGTCTGGCTTTGCTCAAATAGACTAGCAGGTGTGGGCAGACAGATTATGTAAATCTGTTTTTCCTAAGAAACTCAAAAGTACCAGAAAATGTTACTGCACGCACTGCACTTAGGATAAGACTAGGAGAATAAACATGATAAATAGGAGTTGTGGCTGTTCTATGAGCTGTTCTGGCAGTGTCACCGTGGTGGAATTTTTTGTCCAGTCTATCTAGGCATGTTTGGTTTTCCTCAGCCTTTGGGAAAATACCATTCTGGGTGGTATGACTGTTGCCCTTATTAAATAATTTGAAGGCACGTGTGTTCTGATCCAGAGGGTGGAAAGAAGGAACAATTGTGATGTTGCCTGACTTTGGAGCCTTGAATGTTAGGAGAGTCATGTGCCAGAACTCCCTATTTCATCAGTAAAGAGGGCTTTTCCAAAGAGGTATCAGTAAGGTAAGTAAAACAGGACTCTCCTTAAACCTTCTTAGTAATGTAGGTGCCAAGACTGCCATGTAAATTTTCTGGAAAAATGGGGTTTTTTATCACTGGCAGATTCATCAACATGTTGGAAAGTTAAATGTGAGCATTGTCAGCTTGATTCTTTCAGCAGTGTAATCTGGATTTCTTTTGACTTCTGCTGTCATGGCATTGGTTCTAAAACAGCTTTAGAATTAAAAAAAAAAAAAAAAAATCAACTTAATGAGTTTCCTCTAAATTTTGTGGCAATGCGAAGTAAAATTTAAGCTTTTCCAGAAAATAAAAATGTATGTTTTTAGCATGTGCAGTAGTTAAATAAAGGAAATATGGTTTAAAATATTACTGGTTATTAGTTTCAGAATGCTAGGAGATTAAGGAGACCGACTTTTAAATTTCTTCTTTACATTAGTGGAATCCTCAATAGTCTAAATATCGTTCAATATCCCAGGATACAATTATGAGAAAGTCTACTGGTAATTGATATATACATGGAAGGGGCATGCAATTAAGAATTAAGAACTCTTGTCCTTTCTCATCTATTAAAATAGTCATTTTATATCACATAATAAAGTACATGCTTAACTGAGTTCCCATTTGTGTCGACTAAGAGGTTGAGCCATTTGTCATAACAGCCCATATTGATAGGCGTGCTGCTCATTAGCAGAGCATCCCTAATGGCTACATCCTGGAGTAGGTTTACATTTTAAAATAAACAGAGGGGCACTGGGTAATAGCTAACTATAACAATCACCCAAAATAATATGGGAACAACACTGTTTTAGAGACTAGCAACAGCAAACAAATGTGCATTAATACTTTAGTTAAAATAGCTGAGTGTTAATGGTTTTTCCTGTAAAAATTAAAAGCTGATATTAAGTAAACCCCTTGGTTTTCCATGGATTGGTTATCTAGATACTGTCTAAAATCTTATGGAAAGTTTGTCCTTATATTTGAACCGTATTATCTTTTTTTTAGAGGGAACAGAGGATATTGATGTGTTTTCTGGCATTTTATCTCTGACTGGCCCCTAGAGCACTCCCCACCAGAAGGGCGTTTTGGCTGAGGAGATCTGCACTCGTGATTCTTTCCATATGCCGCTGGCTTGTCCCGTTCCCGCACTGAGCGGAATGATGTAATCAGAGTCGCACATTGTGCAGAAATAAGAGTTCAGTCAGATTCTCTGTTTTGGACAAAGCAGCGAAAAACTCTCTTCTTTACTAAACCCACCTTACAAAAAAGTGCCTTGGGAGTTCAGAAATGCTGCAGTCTTCTTGCAGCAGGAGAGACGTCCTGATTTGCAATGGCCAGAAACAGATTTCTGTGGTTTTGGGTTTTTTTGCACATAGGTGGTGTCCCATTTCTAAAGACAAGTATGTTACCAATGTGCAGTAAGGTGTGGGATTTAACAGTAAGGCGGCTCTGTGGGTTTCACAGGGCAGATAATTACTGTCAAGCACATGCAGACATTCCAGGGAAGTAGCAACAACTAAGGAGAAGCTAACAGGAGGCATTGTAATAACAAATCTGTGACCTTTCTGCTGCTTTCTTATAAACTAGCAATCATGTAGCCTTCTGCTAGTCACTGTTTATTAAAAAGTGTTGGAGCATCCTGTAGGACCCTTGCTTTTAGTATCCAGATAGTGCTAGATGTTGAACAATTGACATTACCAAGTAAAAATAGATACATATAAATAATTAGATGTGTGGATAATCATTTAACTGAAATAAATTCATATATGCCAAGTTGAAATAAAGCAAGTCTCTGTGCTGCCACTACAAATTTATAACATCTGTTTGACTCCCAATAATCAACCAGCAGTCACATTCAAAGAAGACTTAGGGGGGCTTTATAAGACTGTGGAATAAAAGTTAGTACAAAAGAAGCTTGGGGGATGCTGATATGCTGTCTCAAGGTAGGAGGATTAATTTGGTATCTGGAATATATATTATGTTAGTAAGTGAAATATCAAACCATTATGCTGTTTTTATCTTCTACATATGTACTGTTTAAAAATAGAAATTGTGCATGTCTGTGAAATTAAATGTCTAGCCAGATTTTGGAGAGCTTCTTTAATACTTTGGTATTAAATTGATATAGGAGATAAATGGGTGCTGAAGTTCTGTGGTAGCTACAGGGACCTCACTTTGTGGCATGAATGATATAAAAATTTACTAAAAGAAGAGCCAGAGGTAATCTCTTGAAATAATAAAACATAATTAAATTTCTGTGCCTGCTTAATGTGACACTGAGAACAACTAAAACAGTCAGTTCTAGTTTGTTAATGTGTCAACACAAAAGCATCATGAGAGATGCTAAAAGCAAGCCCTGTGTGAGAAGGACTCTCTTGTGGTCAAAGCCAGAAATGAAAGAAGATCTGAAAGAAGCTCTAGAAGCATCAGAATGATGATCATAGACCTATGAAGAAACAGAGGCAAAGAGGTTGAAAAGGAGATTAAGACTTTTAAGGAACTGAAGTTTTACTTTCCTCCCCTAAGCACCTAAGCAATACAACTCTATTTTTATTGTAAGTTCTTAAAACTTCTGTCTATATGTTGACTTTTTTTTTCCATAATGACATGAATGTAGCCTTTTACATTTAACAACTCCTTTGCCTTTCCTCCTGTCAACTGAGCTGCAATGAACACAAGCATGTGAGATTTGCTGCTGCTGAAATATGACTGGTAAAGAGAGAGGGGCAAACCTGTTTTTTTACCTTAGACACCAGGAACATAAACCATCATTTTTTCAAGTATGTTTTTTTATTCTTAACATTTTTGTTGTTGCAAAGGACAGAGCAGCAAGGTTGGACCGATATAGGGGTTTTTGTTTTGGCAGCCAACCAGAAAAATATGGAAAGGATGAAAGCCAAGAAGTTCTTTTTTTCTTCAAAGAGGAGTCTCTTTTTTTCCCCAAAAGACAATTGTGGAATATTACTTCATTTATTAAGAAAATATTCCATTTGAGCACAAGAAAATACTTTGTTTTGGAGACTTTGTAAGAAATATATTTAAGATTTGATCTGGTTTATAAAATAAAATGTTGGTAGTCTCATTCCCCTTGGCAGGTGTGCTCCCTCTTGGTATGTATGCTTTGCATGGCCATGAAAGAATATTTCTTTCTTGCCTGATGGGAGGTTTAAAGCTATATCTGCTTCCCTCAGAATTGGGTCAGGACAACAGCAAGAGTTCCAAGGCATTGCCCTTGGGAAGGCTGTACAATTACACAAGTGATCAAGAGGGCAGTTGGCCCCATTACGTGCTTCATTTGAATCCACACTTGACATTTGGGGTGTATGAAATGCAGCCATGCTCTCAGCTGCCTACCGTGTTTGAGGTAGATGGCATTGAAATGCACTGCAGGGCTGTCTTAGAATTAATTTTCACCTGTAAGCCATTAGAAGAGAGTTCTCACTCATTTCCTTTGCATACACCTAGTGAGAGTGTGAATTTTTGTACTGAGGAGGGAGTATTGGCATCCTTTCTTCAGTCTCCACCTCCAGGAGTTACTCTGCAGTAATTTGTCATGGGAAAGTCAGGGGCATAAAATTCAGGATGTGGGTTACTTGTGTAATGCACGTGTATGTGCACGTGGATGTGCTTAATTCTTCATTTTGCATGTGCTGATACCATGTTAGTTGTTGACATAAAGGCCAAAAATCAGATCTCACACTGCTTGGAAGGGTATTCTATATCTCAGATTAGAGAGGGTTATTTTCCTATTTACTTCAATTTGTTTTTAAGAGCTGGATACACAGTGAAGGAAAGATGACTTGAAACATCCCACTGGTCATGATCAAGAAATTCACCTGAGCAGTAGAATTTTATTTAAATCCTGCCATGAACTGATCAGACAGTAGTTTTCCCCTCCTGGCTTATATTTCTGAGAAAAATGCTAATAGAATCATAGAAACATAGAGTTGTTTGGGTTAGAAGGGACCCTAAAGATCATCCAGTTCCAAAACTCCTGCATTGGGCAGGGACACCTTGGACTAGACAAGGTTGCTGAAAGCCCCATCCTTCCCAGCCTTGAACACTTCCAGGTTTGGGGCATCCATAACTTCTCTGGCCAACCTATCCTAGTGCCTCACTACCCTCAGAGCCAAAAGTTTCTTCCTAACATTTAATCTAAATCTCTCCTTTTTTAATTTAAAACCATTACCTCATATCTTATAATTATGTGCCCATGCAAACCCCCCCCCCCTTTTTATATGCCCCCCTTTAGGTACTAGAAGGTTTCTCTAAGGTCTCCCTGGAAGCTTCTCTTTTCCAGGCTGAGCAACCCAGTCTCTCTCAGCCTGTCTGCACAGGAGAGGTGCTCCAGCCCTCTGAGCTTCTTTGTGGCATCTTCCGAACTTGTTCCAACAGGTCCATGTCCTTCTTACATTGAGGACCCTGGAGCAGTTCACAGCACTCCAGGTGGGGTCTTACCAGGGCAGAGCAGAGGAGCAGAATCCCCTCCCTTACCCTGCTGGCCATGATGCTTTTGATGAGCCCAGGACAACTGGCTTTCTGGGCTGCAGGTGCACATCCCTGAGTCATGTCCAGCTTTTCATCCACCTGAATCCCAAAATCCACCTCTGTAGGGCTGTTCCCAGTGAATTCTTCTCCCAGTCTCTATTAATAGCTGGGATTGCCCCAACCCAGGTGACCATACTTTCAGTAAGGAAGTGCTTGTGCACTAGTGAGTAGAGAGAAATTACAGAAACATGTTTCTACTGAGAGAAGAGCCCATAGTAGCATCAGGAATGTTGTCAAGAAATTGAAAGGTTGTAATGATCTTGGCTTTGTTGGTGATAGTGGTTTTTGCTTTCCATCCAAGACTTTGCACAAATGGTATGCTTATTTAGAGCTTGGAATTGCATTTAATGAGGGTGCTGTGTGCACACAGAACAAATGCAGTGCATGCATGATGGTTCTTGGTGCCATATATTGATTGGAAAACAGGGTCTTTATTCCCCCCCCAACTTAACATTCATTGTTCGTTGTAGAAGGTGGCAAATCTAAAACAGATAAATCACGTTGCATCATGCTAAAATTCTTAACGCCTGTAGGAAAACCATACTACTTATCCATAATTCCCATCTTATCCATGATCTCTTTATTTCTCTGGTTTCTTCATGGAGGATTTGTATCAAACTCTAAATGTTTAAAATAAACTAACAATGATCTTTTATATAACATGGATGAACAAAACTTGAAAGAACACCCCAGGCATGTATTTATCCTGTGCCATTCACAGGGTTTGTTCAGACAGCAGTTTTTTGTGCAGAACAATGCATATGGCTTTGGATGCTCATGCAGTTTGATCATGAGGTAGCAAACCTGTTCAGCACTTTTTGCTCTTTCATAAATCTTCTCAAGTTTCCAGATGGGCGCCTCTTCTAAATATACCTACACCTACAGCTGCAAGTGTATAAGTGTAAAAAGGTGTTGGAGGGGGAGTGCCTTTACATTTTAGAACTTAAATATGTTTTAGAATTTTTGGAACTGTTGCCTTGCTCAAAGAGCGAATGTCTGAGTAGTTGTTCTATGTTAAAGAATCCATTATAGATACTTTTGTTTGGATTTTTTGTTGGTTTGTTTGTTTGTTTTTGTAACATCTGATGCCTTTAAAGGTTGACAAGGCTAATGCAGCCTTGAGGTAGATGTTACTTGCTCTTGTCAGACACAGTTAAATGTGAAGTTGATACTCTCTGCTGTTAAGTTTTAGTCTTCAGTGGCTTAGAAAATAGCTTGTTGTACAGGGCAAAGTGTTGGCTTGTTTTTACCTATCTTTGTATAAATACATACCTCTTTTCTTGGTAGTCAGTAGTTAGCCCTGAAAACACTTTTTTCATGTACATTCAGTGCACACCCTGTGGCTCTGTGCTTTCCCACAGTTTATCAGCCAGGCTATTTACCAAGTCTGATGCTGGGAGATGCATTTGAAAAATGAGAACATTATTTAGATACAAAAACCATGTAATGCTTGCTGCTTGATCATTCTTGTGAATCATTTTCCACATGTTTGGTGTACATTGCTTGGTTCCCTTGAAACTAAGTTAAGGCGGGGGGGTGCACTGATTTATAGCAACAAAAGAATTGTTTCTTCAAAAGAGCTTCACCTTAAGAACAGATGTTGACTGTGAGTTTGTGTGTTTAGAAATTAAGATCTTTAAATCATCATTTTTAATTTTTCTCTGTTACTTGTATGAATCTCCTCTGTGAAATTGTATACAAGACTTAACTGTACAGAAGTGCAATTTGAGGGAAGTTATGACAAAGTTTCTTGCCTAACCCAAGCTGGGTAACTATGTCAATATGGGTGATTAGGGTGCCTAACATAAGGATTTTTACACTGAAAGGCTGTGGGGTTTGGTTTTTGGTTTGGGTTTTTTTTTTTTTTTTTTGGTTGGTTGGGTTTTTTTAAGAGATCAGGAGCCTAAATGCAGTTATAACTTCTCAATTTAGCATCTCCTATGTAGAAGACTGCTTTCTATTTTGTCAGAAGCAGTGCCACAGAGACTTATATATGCTCTTACACTGTAGGATTTGATGCGGTTTTCTATTAGAAACTAAATATAAAGTTGGCATACACCTTAACAGTGAAAGTTACAATAAATCAGTTCCACTGGCAAATCCCATTTTTAATTCAGCAGGGAAAGATCAGGATTAAGCAGAATAGGTTTAAGCAGAATCTAATTGGGAGCTTCTGTGTTGTTAAAAGGATACTGAACTTTGAATTAAATATTTTAAATTAGCTCAAATTCTTTCACTGTACTTTTTTTCTACCCTAATGTATAGCTTAGCCTCAAACTCTTTGTAATTGTTCCAAGCAGATGCCTTTGAAGTGAAATTTCCTGGACCCATTTGAACTCTGATTTCTGAATATGCAAAGGTTCAGTGAAACTAAAAATACTTTGGAAATCAGAATTCATTATATAGCTGATCAAACGAATGTTTCTGTGTCAAAGGATTCCTGACAGGAATTGTGGTGCCAGAACATTGCATATAATTGGCATAGAATGGAACTTTAGCTTTATGTATAGGATCCACAACATTTTAAGAGCTTTTTCAATTATAAGGAAAGGTGAAAAAGCAGAAATAGAGAATTAACTGAGATTGACAAATAACCAGATAACTCAGATTGATGTATTTAAATCTGTGAGACAAATATTTCATTTAAAAGAAGGAAAAAAGAATGTTTAACTTCACTGCAAGTGGAAGATGGGATCAAAGCTGAGAAAAGGTGAACAGTTAAAACTGTTGGAAATTCAGCTAATCAAAAAGCATACAGAGAGTTTCCTTACATGGAAGTATGAATGTGAGAGATTTGAGTCCTTCCAATGATGTTAAATATGCTGAAATAAAAGTTAAAAGTAATTTTTTCTCACTTGCAAATGATGTCTTTTACCATCGTTGCAGTGCCTTAGGCTGATGGTCATAATTTCTACATGGTTTATTAATGTGTTTGGAATGTCAATACATGCTTCTGTAGCAGAATTTTTTTGGTTTCATCTTACTCTTTGGGGATTTTTTCTCATCTGTCCACAGTGCTGCTTACACAAACGAAGATGAAATCATCTTTTTAGTGTCATAGAATAGTGGAAACTGGAATGTGTGTGCCTTCAGGAGCACAGCACCATTTCTACTGACTGTAGTAGAACACTTATCTCAGCAATTTAGATTCATTTCTGTAATAAAAATATATTGCAAAAAAAGTAAAAGAGGAGAAAAAGCATGAAAGCAACTGATGATTTTTCAGTTTATAAAAGTTTATTTTCACTGTGTATTCCTTCACATTTTCTTTTCTGTAGAACCATGGCCTGGAAGTACTGTAAGTACTGCAAAACTAAAGTCTTTGATACACAATGGATATTTGATTTAAGAGGAATGATTGTTCCATACTACCTATATTATGAATCTTCTTTGTATAAATTTACTATTTTGTTAAGTTCAGTGTAACCATTAGATACAAGCCAGTAGTTCCTAGAAAATAATTGAGTATTGACAGCATTTTACCTCTTTTCTATTTTAGCATTAAAAAAACCCCCAGTGTTTATTAAGTATGTTAGTTTGAACTGTAGTCAAGTAAGTTTCATCCTCTCTACTTCTGTCCTTGAATGCATTTGGGACATGAAGAAACAGTATAGTGAGTTATTTTATTATACTTGCTTAAAGACAGCTTTAGTCCCATAGGCACCATTTATCATCAACTGACTCCTTTGGAAAGAGAAAAAGATTCATTTCAGGAGATTGGAGGAGTATAAACCATGGCATATTACTTTATCACAAAAATTATATGAATCTTTCTTCAGATTAATAGATTCCATTTCTGTACAATCAGTATTCTACCTCTCTCTCTCCTAGCAAAATCCAGAATATTTCAAACATTTTTCTCATATTTAGCAACTTAATCTTTCTAATAAAGTTTATGAGCTTTGAAGGTTAATGTTGTCCATACTTAAGATAGGAAAAAAATGTTGGTAAGTAGCTATGTTAAAATTCAACATGAATTGTCTAACTTTGGAGACTTTAAGTCATATATTTATCAAAGTACAGTAAGGAGGGAAACTAAGTAGGTGAAACTCAATTAATTGCCATCTTTCTTTATTGACAGGCTAGTGAAGGATGCCCCCTGGGATGAGGTCCCTCTTGCTCACTCCTTGGTTGGTTTTGCCACTGCATATGACTTCTTGTACAGCTACCTTAGCAAGATTCAACAGGAGAGATTTCTTGAAGTAATTGCCAATGCCTCAGGATATATGTATGAAACATCATACAGACGTGGATGGGGCTTCCAGTACCTTCATAACCACCAGCCTACCAACTGTGTGGCCCTGCTGGCTGGAAGCCTGGTTCTGATGAATCAAGGTATGTGCTAAGCCATAGGAATGTTTTTTCTGAAGTGTGTCAACTCAAATCAGCCACTTATGCAGCAAAGTTCAGGATTTGATAAAAATTCTTCTGAGTGTACTGCAGTATTGGGTTTGCTCTTTTGCTGCTTAGTAAAATATAATTTACTGAATAGAACAGAAGTGTGTGGGCAGATGTATGATGTGTGTGCATATAAATTCAGTTTTCTAAGTGATTCTGAAATTCTCACCTCACAGTTTGTAGGAGTTAAAAATCCCCTTGTGTACAGTGTGTCCAGTCCTTATTCACAGGCAGTGTCTTTCAGAGTAAATTGTCAGTGGTAGAGCAATGAACTTAGTCTCCTTACACAAAGCATTGTGAAAGTCAGCAGTCAGAAACACCCAGTGCTCTCACCTGGGATCCAGACAACAGGATAACCTGGAGTTTCATCCAAGACTTCCGTGCTGTCACCTGGGAGAGCTGCAAAAGTGTAGCTTTATCCACCCAAATCCCACAGCTTAGGACCTGTCCTCCCAAAAGCCTTTTCTGTGAAGATAAGCAGGGCTGTACTTTTTTCCCTCTGAACTCTGCCACTGCACCACACAAACAACTTTTGTGCCTGGTGTCCTCTTCTTCTTTGCTTTGGGGATGTAAAACCATCCTTCCCATTTCCAAGGTGAATACCATGGCCATTAGCTTTTGCCTACTCTGTCAGGCTATCCCTGTCCTCCTGGAGAATGCAAGTCAGAGTCAGAGAGAGAGATCAGGTAAGCAATCCTGATTTTAAACCCCAGAGCTACTTCAGCTGAGAGATGAAAGTCATGGAGTCAGCTCCTGCTTTTATAAGAATGAATCAGCATTTCATCAGGTGATTATTTTATATGTGCTGGAAGTATTTTGAAAACATGATTCCCAGTGGAACTACTACATGCTGCAAGTCCAGGAAAATCTAGTTTCTGGATGCTGATGGTGTTGCCAAGGTGCTCAGCCCTGCCCAGCACCGGCACATCTGCACATCACTGGAGCTTTCAAGTGCCCAAAGAAGTGTGACAAAAAATTGAGGCACCTACTGTGTTTGGAGAGTCATTTTTTACTAAGTGCCTGTCAAAACAAACACACTGACTGAAGTGTATATGTTGAAAAGCATCAAGAGCATGTGTGGAAGTTATTCCCTATCCTCCTGTTTTGCCTTCCACAAATTGAATGTTTATCCAGTGCATTTGCTAAATTTCATATAATTCCATCCTTTCCTAAGCCTTTTTTGATGCAGAAAGCTGGCAGTTTGCAAGATGATTCTGCTTTTCATTAAGATATAGAACATAAGTATGCCTTGTGACAGTGAAAACATCAAAAAGCTGGGCAATATTTTTTTCACTAAAGTGATGGTGTTTGGGGGGAGGAGAAAGGAGAAGAGCAGGAAATTAATGAATTCTTGGGTAGTAATATTTCAAATGAAAATCGGTCAAAACAGACTGTACACTTCTAAATTAAAATTTTGGGTTTTGATCTAGAGCAACTTTATTTTTTAAAAAATAGCAAATTAAATATGTTTTTTCTGTTGGTATAAAATTAAAAAAAACCTCTAATTCCAATATGAAAGAAAATAATCTGAGGGAGAAAAAAACAAGGAGGAAGAAAAGGGATGAATATATTGTGCTTCTCTATCAGATATATAGCAATTGCAAATAATGTATCCCAGTGTAGACCTTTCTCACAGAAGGTTTAAATTCCAACTAGTAAGTTTAAACACAATTCAGCTATTGAAGCTTGTGGAGATTAAATAGCCAATTTAAAAGAATGTAAATGTTGCTATAGGAATGAAAAATGAAACTAATTGAAATTGGTTCTAGGCACATGCATATGGTGAAGTCTTTACACTTAGACATGCAGGTATTCCAAATAGAAACTTGAGTTTCTATTGAGTTTGATATTGATATACATACCTAGTTTATATACTGCTAAATTTAGGTGAGATTTCTTCTGGTTTGTCAGGATGCCTGACAGAGCATTGAGTCTTTTACTTTTTTCACTTCAATATATTATTCTTTTCTTTTACAAGTGTAACAGTACAGCATCGATATACAGTACATAAACAGAACTGATCATGCGTGACAGTGGTAAAGGCACTGTGCTGAACCATGGCCAATAACATTCTTGCTGCAGTCAAAAACTAGCTTCCCTTTTATGTCACAAGGGAAAACAGGAGTGGAAACATTCAGGATTTTATTCTGACAGACCACTGTGCTGCCAACTCCATCAAGAGTAATGAGTGTGTTAATAGCTGTGAGTAAAGTGGAAGTAAGTAGTACTGCCCCTGTTGCTCTGGCCTTCCCAAGCACAGTTTTCTCTTCAGCCAAGCATTCAAAATACCATGTTAGACTCAGGTTATCTGTTTTGCTTAGACACTGGTGTTTTTTTCTCTCTGTTAACTGAGCAGGATTTGGCAGCCTTGACTAGTAGGATGCCTGAATTACTCATCACTCTGCTGAGCATAAATACAGTGTTGGTTGCAATGAGATTAAGCACTCTGAGTAACAGGATTGAATGTAGCTCCTACTCCCTTAGCCAGGCACATGTGCTTCATTCATCCAGCACTGCTTCACTGCATAGTGGGGTGTAATGTGCCAGCTGGGCTTTGCCATAGGGTGGAATTAAGTCTGGTTAAATCTGTGCCCAGACATCTTGAGCTGGGGGAACACTAAGTTGCCATGTAGAAGCACAAGGCAGTTTAGTCCTACCTCTCTTGCTACTCAGTCCAAAAGAAAGCAAGGGAAGGCACGTAGCCTTTCCTCTGCTGGGTTCCATGTGCTGACTTATGCAATACATAAATGTGGTTCTGAGGGCCCTCATGCTTGTGCTTAGTGAAAGCAGACTGGCACTGAGGAGTTTTCTTGTGACCTCTTCCCAGGTCTTGATTAGTGTAGGGCAGACCAAAATAGTAAAATCTCTGAAATGCTTTTCTGTAGAAAAACAAAAACTGCTTAGAGCTTCTATATGTGGAGGCTGAGAATTTATCTACTTGGAAGATTAATTTCATTCTGGAATTGAGGAATCTGCTTTAGGAATGACTCGTGCAAAGCTCTTCCAAAATAGCTTTTATTTGGATAACCCTTTAGGTTGTACAACAAATAACCTAGAAAATATAAGTAGAACAGAATGGGTCTTAAAATAGAGCATGAGTTAGAATATCAGTTAGAACTGCAGCTCAGATGTGTACTTTTTTACTTTTGTAGTCTCCAGGGGTTTCCTTACCATGTTGGTGATCCTTCCAGTGAAAAATGACTGATCAGAATTGTTGCATTATTGGAGCCCTCTAGTGGGGCCATTGGATTGTTTTCATAAAGCTTTAATTTGAAATGCAATAGTCTTGATTTGGCTCTTCCCTTTTTGCACATCCTGAACACACTAAGGAAATTTCCTTTTAAGTTGTAAAACAACACAGTCCCACATTATTGGGTAAGGTGTTTGATAGATTTTCCCATGCTCTTGTGACCTTACTTTGCTGTGTTTAAATATGGTATTTTATTTTTCACCCTAGAAGTACAGGGATGCTGCAGCAGTAGGTTGTATTATAGACCCCTTTAATGAAGGGGTTAGCAGTAGGTTGTATTTAACCCCTTTAGGGTTGCAGATTATTTTCTCTGAAGGATCCCACTGATCCCCTGTGGGGGTACAGATGGCACCATCTATGAAGTGTTGTGTTGTAAATAGTTTTTTCCACCGTCTTTTTCTTTCAGGCTACCTTCAGGAAGCTTACTTGTGGACCAAGCAAGTGTTGGCAATCATGGAGAAGTCAGTAGTCCTGCTGCAGGAGGTCACAGATGGCTCCCTCTATGAAGGAGTGGCATATGGCAGCTACACAACCAGATCACTGTTTCAGTACATGTTTCTTGTCCAAAGGCATTTTGACATCAATCACTTCAGCCACCCCTGGCTCAAGCAGCACTTTGCATTTATGTACAGGACTGTCCTGCCAGGTAGGTCCTTTGGATGAATGAAGAGGAATCTCTTTATTTTTGGAGCAGCAATAAATTTCATATTTGAAACAGGCCATTTTAAAACAGCACTCTACTTGGATTTTTTTCAAAATAACCATTTCCTTGGATTTTACCTTTATTAGTCATCAAAACAGTAACATCCTTGTTTATCACTGCTTATTAATGAGGGACACCTTCCACTAGCCCAGGTTGCTCAAAGCCCCATCCAACCTGGCCGTGAACACTGCCAGGAATGGAGCATCCACAACTTCACAACCTGTTCAAGGGCCTCACTATCCCCACAGGAAAGTGCCTCTCCCTTATAGCTAAACTTGTTCTACCCTCTTTCAGTTTAAAGCTGTTACCCCTTGTGTTGCTTATTTGCAGGACACTTCATTAGGACCTGATATTGCTCAAATTCTTTGTTAAAAAATCTTTGGTTACTCTCTTGGAACCCCAGATCTATCCATGTACATAGGAGGGGCTGAATGCAGCTTTGGTATGCCACCACGGACACATAAGGAATTGTGATGACTCAATGTGAGACCTCAGGCATCCTTTGGGGAGAGGTTCCTATGAGCAAAATGAACTCACACTGATGGTTGCAAGGTGAAGCTGATTATTTTGTTCTTTGGAGACACCTCTGGTTTATTCCTTCGGAGAGTATAGATTCACATAAAAAAATAAAAGCTGTAAAGGGAAAGTTACCTTTGCCAGATTTGAGTGAGGAGAGGAAGTGGATTGCATCTTACATTTTAGTGTAGTACTTTGGCTGTCTGTAGCCCAAAGCCAAAGAAGAAAGGTGAATATTCACGTTAGCTGCAGCAGAAGGAAAGTGCTCCTGTGTAACCTAATTATGGCTCATTTACAAGCAGGTCTATAAACATCTGAAAAAGCTGCTTCTGTTTGCACCACTTGGCTTCACCGTCACGCTCTTCAAAAGCATCTTTGTGTGCTTATTTGTTCTTTCTTACATTCCTTTTCACTTTTTCCCAAGGGTTCCAGAGAACTGTGGCCATCGCAGATTCCAACTATAACTGGTTCTACGGGCCAGAGAGTCAGCTGGTGTTTCTCGACAAATTTGTCATGCGCAATGGCAGTGGGAACTGGTTGGCAGAGCAGATCAGAAGGAACCGAGTGGTGGAGGGCCCGGGCACACCATCCAAAGGGCAGAGGTGGTGCACTCTCCACACTGAATTTCTCTGGTATGAAAGGGAATGAGTGGGCTCAAAAGGAACCTGGCAGCTGTTTGCTGTTAGTGATAGTTCATTATCTTTAGATGTGCCCCGTAGAAGCCGGGATCAGGCTGTCCATGTGCCACCCAGGGTCATGAGGCACAGAAGAACTTCTTCACTTAGCACAGATGCACCGTACAGGGTTGCCACAGGGAGCACCCTGGTCTTGTCCTGCATCTGCTTTTATGGTTCCTTTCAACTCTCTATTGCTTTCATAAAATACAGACCATTCCAAAGGACCTGAAAATTTTCCTGTAGGTAGTCTTTGTTTAATTTGGTCTATTCTATTGGGGTTTAATCCTGTTGTGTTCTTATAGAATTAATTAGGCAAATATTTAAAGCATACTTTTCTTTCAAAAGTTCTGTGAAATAGTATAAATTTTCTTTTAAAAGTTGAATAATCCAAGCAGTAAGGCTACTGTTAACTGGATTTGCACACTAATTTGCAAGATATGCTTGGAAAAAATGCCATGCTAGATGGATATTTTTCCATGCAATTTACAACTATGCTAACTTCTATGTCAATCTTCTAAAAGTAAGAAATTAAAAGACTCAAGAAGCTTTAAATCCACATATGAATGCCCTTAGTTTGGGGAGATGAGAAGTATATTTTTGAGGAGTTAGTGTAGCTCTCCCTCTCTTGTGCAAGAAAAATCTTTTTGAATATCTGTTAGTTTGCATTTATGATGTTTGCATTTATGATGTGCACATCAGAGTGCATGTTTGTTAGGCTCCAGGCAGCCTTCATCTTGTTACTTGCAAAATACAGAATCTTTCCTCTACAACCTCATCCCATCACTGTTTTCTCCTGTCTCTTCATGGAAATTCTGGGACTGTCTGGGGCCTGCCAGAAGCTCCTGGTTAGCTCTAAGAATAAATCTGATTCTGGAACTGTCTAACAGAAATATTACTGGGCTTGATATGGTTTTGTTTATTTTAGTTGCTTAAAAACAATGCCAGAACATTTTGGGTTGAATTTTTACTCCCATAGATAAAATTGTAATAATTGTAACCTTTTCTGGAAGTAAGGCTTCTTTTTAAACAAAATGTCTTACATCTTACAATGTATGCAAGACCATGAAAATTTTTCTTCAGCCTAGCTTCAAGAAAGAAACTAATATACATTAACTGATATAAATAATAAACATTTATCCTTTAGAGTGCTTTGTCATTAATTTTTAATTTATAGCCTATTCTGTTTGAAGACTACAGACTTCTGTAATCATCCTTTTGGGGAAACTGATACTCTGCTTCTCTTTGTTAAGCAGTCAGTAAATATGCACAAATGCTGATGTCTATTGCAGAATAGGCGGTGTCTGGTCCAATTTGCCTTTTTTAAAGATCTGTGTTATAGAGTAGTTTGAAATTAGTGGAACTGCAGAAAGACTGCTTGCTTCAAATGCAGAGCAGATGCTTTCAGCTGTTATTCTGTAAAAAGCACACAACAAATTTGTGTAGGGATTAATATGATGAATACTAATTACAGCTATATGATTAGGAAGCATAACTGTGGGCTTTATAATTTTGGTTTGTTCCTTGATGCAGATATTGAATGGATTTTGAGTTTTGTACAAGTGCTGGCAATGGAATCAGTCAAGTGATTTTTAACCCCATTTTTGTCATCTTTTGTCACAGGTATGATGCAAGTTTGCGCTCTGTACCTCCACCAGACTATGGGGTTCCTAAACTGCATTATTTTGAGGACTGGGGAGTGGTAACTTATGGAAGTGCTCTGCCGGCTGAAATCAACAGGCCTTTCCTTTCCTTCAAGTCAGGAAAGCTGGGAGGACGTGCAATATATGATATTGTTCATAAGAACAAGTACAAAGAGTGGATCAAGGGGTGGAGGAACTTCAATGCTGGCCATGAGCACCCAGACCAGAACTCCTTTACTTTTGCTCCCAATGGCATACCTTTCATAACAGAAGCTCTGTATGGGCCAAAATATACTTTTTTTAATAATGTGTTGATGTTTTCCCCTGCTGTGTCTAAGAGCTGCTTCTCCCCATGGGAAGGGCAGATTACAGAAGACTGTTCCTCAAAGTGGCTTAAATATAAACATGACTTGGCTGGTGACTGTCAGGGACGAGTGGTTGCTGCCACAGAGAGAAGCGGGGTGGTTTTTATCAGGGGAGAAGGAGTGGGTGCATACAATCCTAAACTGAAGCTGAGAAAATTACAACGAAACCTCATACTTCTCCATCCCCAGCTTCTCTTGCTAGTGGACCAAATCCACCTAGAAGATGACAGTCCTCTGGAGGCAGCAACTAGTTTCTTCCACAATGTGGATGTGCCTTTTGAAGAAACAGTTGTTGATGATGTCCATGGGGCCTTCATTAGGCACCGTGATGGGATATATAAGATGTACTGGATGGACGACACTGGCCACAGTGAGAAAGCCACCATTGCCTCAAGGATGTATCCCCGGGGCTACCCCTACAATGGAACGAACTACGTGAATGTAACGACCCTGCTGCGGCACCCCATCACGAGGGCCATTTACCTTTTCTTTGGGCCCTCTGTGGATGTGCAGAGCTTCACCGTCCGTGGAGATTCCCCGCAGCTGGAGGTTTTTGTGACCACTGGTGAGCACGCCTACGCCGTGTACCTATGGCCCGTGGAGGACAGCTCCCGCTCTGCCTTTGCACAGGTTATTGCAGACCGCCAGAAAATTATCTTTGACCGAGCCTCTGCCATTAGGAGCCCCACAGTGCCAGAAGTAAAGGACTACATAGGGATCGTGGAGAGGAACCTGCAACATTTTAAGCCTGTTTTCCAGCAGCTTGAGAAGCAGATCCTGTCTCGTGTACGCAACACAGCCAGCTTTAGGAAGACTGCTGAGCGCCTGCTGAGGTTTTCAGATAAGAGACAGACAGAGGAGGCCATTGACAGGATATTTGCAATCTCACAAAGGCAGCAGCAGCAGCAGCGTGGCAGAGCAAAGAAAAACAGAAAGGTAGCCAAAGGCTACAAATTTGTTGATGCTGTCCCTGACATTTTTGCACAAATTGAGGTAAATGAAAGAAAAGTGCGACAAAAGGCACAGACTCAAGCACAAAAAGAGTTGCCTGTAGATGAAGATGAGGAAATGAAAGATCTTCTGGATTTTGCAGATATCACTTATGTGAAGCACAAAACTGGGTTGTCAATCAAAGGCCGATCAGGGCTGGCACAGATGGTGACGACTGCTCGAAGTAGTGCCCCATCAATTTCAGCTTCTTATACTCGCCTCTTTCTAATTCTCAACATTGCTATTTTTTTTGTCATGTTAGCAATGCAGCTCACATATTTCCAGAAGGCCAAGAGACTGCATGGCCAAAGATGTCTGTATGCAATACTTTTAGTAGACAGCTGTATATTATTGTGGCTGTATTCTTCCTGTTCTCAGTCACAATGTTAGCAGAAGACCTCTACTAGTTGACCAGTTTATGGTCATATATGTCTATGCAAAAGCATTAACCCTAATAGGGCCAAAGTTTGTATCGTCTCTTTTTTTTTTCTTTTTTTTTTTTCCCTGAAACATTCCAAAAACAGCTGGGGAAAGATTGTTTTCAGACCAGAAGGGATTAAAGAATAGGGCAAGCAATGAATATCTCCAAAAACTCAATGCTTAATAAGTACTCCTTCTTTGTGTTTTTTGGGCCTCAAATGTGTTTTGAGTTGATGGATTTTGTCCATCAGAGTTCAGTAATATAAAGCTGTAATTAATTTTTTGGTGAGAAGAGCCCTCTTGATAGGTTTGTTTTTAAGGTCTTTTTTAATACAGAATTTGATTTGCATGTAGTGAATTTTCATTTCAGGCTGCTACGGATGTCTATGGACATTCTCCTAAGATGAGGACATTCAAACATATGTGTACGAGGCAGATCTTAGCAGTAGGCTTCATTTCTCTTTGCCAAACCAAAGAACGGCTCAGTGTGGGATACCCCTGTATCATTACTGCAGACCCTTTTATTGTGTCATCTCTACCATGCTTTACAATCTGGCTCAGTGGGAAAATGACAATCATGTCAGTGCTTGCCAAGTGAGGGGCATATCACTGGTAGGCAGCAGGAGAAGGCAAATACGGAGTTAACTCAAAGTAGAACAGAACGCAATTCTCAGGAAAAAAAGCCACATTTCTATTGTAGCCAAGTATAGGCTGTAGAATGCTGAATTCTGCAGGGTCTATTTTCCATTTTACAAGACAGGATTTCAAGAAAGTTTTCTATAGTTTGAAGCACATCTTAGTAGAGAAATAATATCCTAGATCACTGCCCTTCCATATGTAATTGTAAAAATACAAAGAACCAAAGCAATCCTGTGGTAACCTCAGCAACTGCCAGTAAGGAAAAGTATGTATTAAGGAAGTATTTAATGCCTTTTTTCTTTTCACGTGGCTAGAAAGAGGACAGTTAAAATTTTGTGAACAGCCTGTTCTCTATAAAGTACCAGCAAGGGTTCTGCAAGCTCTTGGTGGCCCCAGGTCAATTATTTGGGGATTAGAGGTAAATGGAATCATGTGGTCTATGACAAAAATAAGTTTGGCATCTCCACATATATTCCCTCTGTTCATTAAACTAATTTCAAAAACTCATAGCTATTTGAGAGAATGGAAGCCCTATGGAATTGGGGCACACCTGTATGTCTTTACAGAAAAACAATTCTTCAGTACATTTGCTAAATAAAAGCATTATAATTATCTCTATGGAAAAGTTGTTTTTCTTTTATTTAAATATTTTTACTGATAATTACAGTAATTATGTTCATCAGCACTTGGTTCAAACCACAAACCTTTGTTTCCTTTTCTTTACACCATTTAGATGTATGTTATCTACATTACTCCTGTTAAGCCTTCTGCAAGTCTCTGTGTTGAAATGTGATAATCTTTCCTTGTCTAAATATCTTCAGTAAATAGGTCAGAATATTTTCACTAGGTCCCAGCTACTGAATCAGTTCAGAGCACTGTATTCACATAAATAAGCTCTAATTAAGTCTCTAGTACTTGAATTTATTCAGTGAAATTTGCTACATTTTATCTGAGCAAAGATTTAGGTACCCAGGTAATTTCTGATCCGTGCATCATCACTGGATTATGAGAGCCTTCAGACAGTAATTCAGCCCACCTAAGACCTTGGAACACCTTCAAGACATACCTTCCCCTTTTCCCTAATTGCTAAGGGCATATGAGGTGGTTATTAGTCTATTTCAACTCACCCACTTTGTTTCTTAAGGAGAAGGGAGCTGAGCCTGGGGAGTATCACCTGTATTGCTCCATGCAGGCAGTGGTGCCCGCTGAAAGCAACTAAATTGTGATGGGCTGTGGATAACTTGAAAAGTCTTTATTTCTGCCTTTGCACTATGATGACATAAAGACATGCAAAAATAGTTGTTGGCTTATATTCAATTTTAAAGACACTGTTACTTTTTCAATATTAGGTGATACTATTACTGGCCACGAAACACCAAAAAGTCAAGGGTTTATTTCATGTCCATGCACATTTCCCCTATGTCTATTTGCTATTGCTTTGAACAACCAGAAAGCCACCCTGTAGTCTAGAAAATCTGAGAAGTGCCTGCAATTCTTTGTCTGCTTTGTAGTGTGGCATCTAATTTCTAGTGTGGGATTTTGTGTGGCTGTGAAATGAAACTGCAGAGATTAGAAATTAAGGTATGGTTTGGCATGTTAGCTCTCATTTACACTATACTTCTCTGCACTCTTCCAGCAGTGCCAAGGGAAAGAGGTGGTTGCAAGAGCTGCCCATGCTCACAGCCAGGTCTTAGAGCAGCTTTTAAAGCAGGCCATCATTCAAATACATGGTTTATGTAATGATACTGTAAAGGGAAATGAAATGCAGCAGCCTGACCTCCTGAATGAGAGACCAGACCCATTGAAGCATACAATGTGTATCCAGGAGTTTTCCTTTGCATCTGTTAAGGTTTTATGTGTATATGACTGTCATTACATGTGGCTCTGAACTCCGCTTGCACAGATGTAACTTTGATTCAGTTGGGTCAACTAAAGAAGCAAATTCAGCCTTAATTGTGCTGACTGTCTTTTAGATATGAAAAGGATCCTTACTTATTCTTTTCCAGGCCAGAGCCTTTAAAAAGTCCCTCTCCAGTGGTTACTTAAGTTTTGTTTCCACTCTTTTCTTCCATTCTTGTCTCTCATTCCTTACCAAGGACTGTAACTTTTTAATGGATTTTCAAACAAATGGAAGAACAGATGGTTCTATGCCATCAGTAATGTGGCATGGGCAGTGGGGTGTTGTATAGAAGTGCCTGTGTCACAGTTCAAGGCCTCAGGTGGCAACATGCACTGAAAGATCCAAGCTGCCCTTTCTTCTCTAGGAGGTGCAGTGAGGAAAAGCAGGTAAATGGAATCAGCCCAACAGCCCTCTTGGCTTGTGGGAGGGCTGGAGAAAAATGGTGTTCCTCAACACTTGCTTATGCAGGAGAGGAAGCTCTCCTCACCTTTGCATCCTTCATCTTAACTGCCAGAGAGAAGCAGCTTCGGTGAGCTTTGTGTCCATGGTAGAGGCATTTAGCGCTGGGCTCTTCTAGATTGGGTCTACTGACAAACTTTTGAAATGTCATTGTATGGCACCTAGCAGCAAAGCTATTTTTTGCTCCCTATTTTAAATGGAGTAACAAGACTGAGATGTTTCTGGCACGTGCCTCTGCTCCCATTCTTATTCCGCTTTTTCATTTCTGTAAGTGTTCATTTTCTGCATCTCTGGCCACAGGAAAAAGTGGCTATCCAAAAAATGGGTATGTGTGGATATTTATCTGAGACCCTGCTGACTTCACTCAATTTCTCTTCAATAGCTGCTGTTCAGTCATGCATGCTTCATTTCAGGGCTGCAGTCTAATTTAGTCTAAAGTTAATTCACTGTATTCTGAACAAAGTGAATGGCAACTCAGACCACAGGTAGTGGTGTATATGTTTGAGGGTTGAAGTGGAATCTTGTTCTTAGATTTTATTAAAATTTTTTTTGAGTCAAGCCAAAAAATGCCTATGTTATATGTATCATTGTGACTCGAGGAAGCAAAGGGAAAGGAGCACATTACTTCATTTCTTAAAACTTGTAAGATCAAAGCTTATTCTGAAGAATTATATGTCTGAAATACATCACATTCTTCTGTTGGGCTATGTATTTTCCACTGAGGAAAAGCATTTTCTTAGTGTTTGAAAGCATAAAGAGTTTGGAAAATAGCCGTGTTTCTGCACCAGGACATTGCATTCACATTTGTTTGGTCTGAAAAAGGCTGAGTTGGGATCAAGCACACTTTTGTCTAACTTTAATCCCTCTGCTCTGGCTAGTCTGTTAAAATCAGTAGGGTAACTTCAGGCTGGTAACTCAGACTGAGCTAATGAAGCCAGGATGCCGTTTTCTGTCCTTTCTTGGCAGCTGACTCCAGGAGCTCTCAGCAGCAGAAATCCTGTGCAATCCAGTGCTGGATATGTCTGTACTGTCATCAGTATAGAGACTGTTTTCCAAATTAGTTCAACCTTGAAACAAATAATGTCAAAGTACTTCAAAAAAAGAGCCCTGGACCCTCTCAAGGAAGGAACAAAACTATTACCTGCTTCAGGCAGGGGAGCTGGACCAAACTACACAAATATATGAGTGCATTTCTTCAGCGAAATGCACGCATAGCATTTTCCCCAGATGCTACCTTTCCTGCCAGGTTCTTCAGGCTCATAAAGAAAAACAGCATTCATAGCATTTATGATGATTTTCCAGAAGTTCAGGATGCAGAGAAAAATTTCTAGCTGAAAAGCATATTGTATAAGACATTTAGCATGATGTTGTGACCTTTCCCCCCTTTGAATTGTGCCCAAAACCATCAATGATTTTACTGGTTTCATTCCTAACTGACCCTGGAACAATCAAGAGGAAAACTGTCCCACTCTAGCCCCCAGGGCTGGGTTACCATGAACAATAATCCATAACAAGTATATATGAGTTTATGACTGTCCTCAAAATATTGACGCACATTTTTTCACCCAACATTCCATACCCAGCCTAGCTTCATACCTACTACCAGTTTGAAGCCATTCTTCAAGGAGGTGGAATGACTCTAAAATCATGTGTATAAAACCCCTGGTTTCCCACTTTGTCTTCATTAAAACTGTAGCACATGAAGCAAGGAATGCCAGGAAAGCTGGGCCCATTGGATATGCCTACAGGAAATGCCAGTGAAGAGAACCTGAGGAGGATTTGGGCATGGAAACTTCCCTACACTGCCACGCTGCTGTGAGAGTGAGCTAGATGAATTTGCCCTGTGGCAAGTGGGAATAGGTGATCAGCATATGCATTTCTTTTTATCCCTCAAGAACAGGAGTATCCTTGGGATGAGGAGCTGAACTCTTTGGGACATGCTAAGGAAAGACAAGTTTCTCCATGACCTAGTAAAGATGTTAAAGCAGTTATAGTAGATTTTCGCTATTAATTGTAGTCTAGAACTATATTCACTTCTCTCATGCTTGTTTTTTTATATGGCATAACCCTTATTTTGAGCAAGTAAAGTAATTGTATTCTTTCACTTTATAAATTTGTCATGGAGTTTCCTCTGGTGGACCCAACTGCAGCTTGGTAGCAATGGGAAAATGGGCAGATGACCAGAGTCCTTGGGAGGGCACTCTGCCTTTATGGAAGCTAAAGGAATATAGAAGATATTCAATAATGCTATAAAATACAGCGGCAAATACCATGCAAATAAAATTATAATAATGATGGAGTATTTCAATGTTATAGAATAAATGAGGGCAGACCGAGAGACTTGGAAAGTTACAGCTGACATAAAATACAGGCAACTGGGAATACTTTCTCCTTATGACCCATATATCATTCTTTCCTTTTGAATCATATCTTCCCATTTAAAAAAATTGAAAGTGCACACACGAGTGCTGTTGAGTGTAATAGAGTTCAGCCTTTAATACAAGCCAGACATAGTTACCACAGAGCCTGACACAGCTTGTACAGTTGTGGTGAGCTGGTGAGGTTGGGTATTCTGTAGCTAAGGATTAGATTGATTAGAAAAAATATTTGAGCAAGGGAGGTTGAGGGTCAGAAGCCAGAAACTTTTCAATTCTTTGACAACTTTGAAAAGCATAGGGTCTCAATTCTTGGGCTGCATTACTGTTAGAAAAAATTCTGTAAGCAAAAAAATTTTGGCAGCAAAGGAACCCAAGATGGGAAACTAGAGACTGTGATGTACTACCACGAAGTAAAGAACTAGTTAATTTGTTCAAGTTTAAAAAGAGAAGGAAGGATGAACTGAATGGAGAAGTACAAAGCATGTTTTGTACACAGGATCAGCCACCATTAGGACACACACATATGTGCTCACAGAGTGGAGCAGATCAAATCTGCTTGATAGGGCAAGGAGGAATGTCTTTAAGATGAAAGAAGGCAGATTTAGATTAGATATCAGGAAGAAATTCTTTACTGTGAGGGTGGTGAGGCTCTTCAACAGGTTTCCCAGAGAGGTTCTGCCCCATCCCTGGAAGTGTTCAAGACCAGTGGATGGGACCCTGAGTACCCTGGTCTAGTGGAAGGTTCCCAGCACATGGCAGGAGAGTTGAAACTACGTTATCTTTCAAGTCCCTTCCAACCAAGACCATTCTGTGACTCTATGAACTGTCAGCTATTCAGTAACTCCAAGGCAGCAAGTTGCCATGGTAAAATCTGAAGAAAGCAAGAACACACAGAATACAAAATATCTTTAATAAGAGTATAGAAATAATTTGGATTTAATGTGCTTAAATTTGCAAAGTAATTTTATGGTATTTCATTTTCCATAGTAAATGAAAAAGACTGAGCTTTTCTTTCTTAGAACTGACTAGTTAACTACCCAGGGTGATTTACCTGATTACTCTTAACTATAATCTGCCTCACCAAGGCTACTTAATTTCATCATAAAACATGACAACTACCTTTCTAATCCTATGTTTCTATCATATATTTTCTTATAAGATTGGCAAATATTTGTCACTTAATCCACAGACAGCATTAAAGAATCACACAGATTTATTTATGGCTCATATAGACTGTAGATTGAGCAGTAAAATCCTCATACAGCTGGTTGCTGCAGGACATTTGGACTGGGTCACAGGACCTTCCCCATACAGAAATGAGACCTGTAGTGGACCCATAGTGTTAAAAGAGTAGCAGTAAATAATGGCAAGGGAAAATTAGTGCCATGACTTATGTGACTCTGTACCAGACTTCACCCATCAGAGCCTCCTTCAGAGCCACGCTTGGTTTTCCAGACCTGTTTCCTTCCTACCCGCTAAAATTCATTTTCAGCCAAAAATTGCTAATAAATGTAATGCCTTAAAATAGCAGTATAATGTACACAAGTGCTTGTAAGCTGTGCAGGCCCAGGCACAGTGCTACTTCTCAGGCTGCTGTTCTACTAAGTATTAGTACTATTAATGATTTATGTGGTGCCACTGAGCTGTGTGACACTTCACAAACTTCTAAGAAGGCCGGTTCAACTATAAAGTCAGAATAACTTCCTCAGTTTCACAAAGTGAGGCAGTGAGCCTCTGGGGGAGGTTAGTCCACCTGGAGGGTAGGTGCAGATCTGCTTGTAGACACGACCTCCAACATATTAAGCATTAATTTCACCCGCAATGAGACAAAAGGCAGTACAAGAATTTTCCTGGAATAAAAAAACTGATTATCCGTGTGTCTTTCTGAACTGGAGAAATGCAGCTTACACGTCTTTCGGTTAAGAAGCAAGTCCAATTCTTATAAGCACAAAACCAGTGCAGATGTGCTCTTTTCCATTGCAACCATGAATGTATGAGGTACTAGAATACTAATATGAAGAGGAAGTTGAGCTTGATAAGACTAATGGGAAGCTTTTAGGACATGATGGGCCTTGGATGTAACAGCTAGAAGGAGAATGACTTGTAGGAAAACAAAACCAGTCATTTCCTATTCTGAACCAGTAGAAAATGTTACAATGAGAAAAAAAAAAATTAAAAAGAACCTACTGTAAGGACTTACTAGCATAACTAAAACAATATCTGCACAATATGTACTGGTAAAGCCCTTCAGTGCCCATACACACACTTGTACATGATGTATTTATGACCACTATTATGCATTTTATTGAACCACAGAATTAGTTCAGGCTACAGCTTTTTCCACCTAGAACATGTTTCAGAATTGTTCATCTGCAAATGAAAGGATAGAAGTTAAAATGTCAAGGAGAAAATAAGATATTAAACAAGTCGACTTGTTTTCAGCTGACCTCTTCATTTTAACAAAGAATATTTCAAAACAGAAAGATGTTTCAAATTAAAAAAAATAACATTTTGTTCTAAAGATGTCCATGTTTTAAATTCTCACATTGTTCCCATTCCCCTCGGAAGACATGAAATTTAATGCAAATCAATGTAAAAACAACCATTAAATTGGAATTCTGGGTCCTTTAAAAGAAAATTGTTTTTCTGAATACTTTCCATATAATGCTTTGCAGCTGTCGTGGCCCGACAAGTGTTAATTTAGAGGGCAAGAAAGAACTGCCCTGGGAGAAGAGAGCTCTGAGTGAATGGAGGCTCTGTAGCTCCCTGGCCCCACAGCTCCTTGCACCCAGGAGCCCCCTTGGGCCACTCCCCAGCTCCCAAAGCTGCCACTGGCTGGGCTCACCCTGGCAACTCCTGCAGCTCATTTGGCTCACAGCACAGCTGCTCCCCCACTTCCCAACTAGGGTGGTCTCTCTTCCCTCACCCACAACTCTCTGTGAATATTTACTGGAAATATGTTTTCTTGGAGGAGGGTTAATCCTTTTTCATGCAGAGCTCCCCTCCTTTTTTTGCAGGAAGCTTGTTCCTGAAATCGTATTTTATTACAGATAAATAAAACACTGCTAAAATTAGGCTCAGAAGCAGAAGCAGCAGGGTTTCTTGGCTCTACGCTTTCCCTGTGTGGTCGTAATCTGTTCCAGAGAGCTGCCTCTGGTCCTTCGGCTCTCTTGTGAAACCAGTGGTTCTTGGAGGGAGCCCATGTCTCTTGTCTTTGTAAGGAGGTGCCCTTGCAGCAATTTCACCTTGCATCTGTTTTTTCTGTCATGTGACAAAGAATCATAGAATCATCAAAAAGTTTGGTTGGAAGGGTCCTTAAAGATCATCCAGTTCCAACCCCCCTCCCATAGGCAGGGACAATTTCCATGACACAAAGCTGCTTAAAACCTCATCCAACCTGTCCTGGAACACTTTCAGGGATGAGGCATCTGCTAGGATTTTTCAGGTATGGTGAATTCTGGTTTCAAGGTTTGCTAACCTCTCTCTCTAGCTGCCTCTAAGTAAAAATCAAGGTAACTACTTGCCAATAATGCAAAGTTATTCTTGGTATTTAAAAATGAATGACTGCTTTAAAGAACTGGAGAGATACTTTCTTAGGCTGCCAACCAAAGAGCAAAATAGCATGTCTAGTTCAGTACAGAAGAAGTGGTGTTCAAAGTGAAACCAAATCCTACCTTCATATATACACTGATAGACTCTGAGCTTGCTGAGGTTATCCCTCAAGGACTGAAGGGGTTTTTTTTATTATAATGCATAACTTGCTAAAATATTGATTCATGGATGATCAAAAAAAAAAATTAAGATTCTGGAAATTATTTCAAGGAACTAGAAAACAAATGTTTTGTAGCAAACTGTGATTCAGTTGCATCTTCAATGCACTGGAAATCTGGTATTATTCCTATTTCCCCTCATGTGAAAAATGATACCTGAATCCTAGAGAACAGTTCAGGTGGCAACATGGATGAAAAAATTATGCAATGTCAGGTTAGGAAAGACTATATTAGTGGCTCCCCAGCCTGGGAAAGAGAGGGCTATGGTGAAGGTGTACAAGACCATGAGCTGATGGAGACACCAAGGATCCACTCTTTTTTTTCTCTTTTCCTTCCAGATCTTGGGGGCATCAAATGGGATGGTGTCAGGTTCAAATGAAGGTTAAGCAGACTTGCTATACAATATTTTGGGTGTCAGTAAGTCTGCATGGATTAAAACAACAGGTGTTAGATACAAGGAAATCCCTGACATCACACAGGATGTGAGTGCATTGCCAAGCTTCCTTTCCCTATCCCTGTTCTCCCCACTCAGCTATTCGCTGTAGCTGAGATGTGGCCAGACTGACCTTCAGTCCGATCCATTCTTCCTGGTTTTACATCCTTTTCTGCTTGCTATGTCATTGTATTACACTGCTGCATAATAACAAAGGCTCCTCCAGGCCAAGGCAAGCATTTCATTTAGCAGCACATTTTCCTCTGCAGCAGCAGCAGCAGCAGCTCAGTACTGAGCACAGCACAGCTGGTGCAAGCCTGGCAGCCACCTGAACCAGTGCCGCCTGCTCTGGAGCCTCTGTGCCATCCTCTCAGCTGCCCAAAGTGCTGAAGTGGAAACTGTGAATTTTAAAATCCCAGACCTCCAAAACACCTTATTTTTTTTATTAATTGGAGCTTATCAGGCCTTGCCTGGCAAGACCCAAAGCCTCAGTGGTTTAAAGATTAAACAAACAACAAAGTCCAGCCACCCTTCTCCTTGGCAAACAAATCCATGACTAAATGTTACTTTAAACTAAAAAAAATTTAAGAGTTATATAATTTCAAATATAACTACTTTAAAAAGACAGATTTATTGATTTTCTTGAAAAATTGACATGATTATGGTTGAATTTTCTTCCATAAGAGGAGAAGCCATATTGTATTGCTAAAAATAAAGCAGGATAAAAATCTGTATACAGTTCTGGGTGGTTTTCTCTCACTTTAGGCACACTTTGAATCTGGCGCTTCACTGAAAATCTCACTAAAAAGATTATGAGGATTAAGCCACTGCTAGTTACAATGCATGTGTGGACAAATGTAAGCTGTTTTTATAGAAACAAATCTCTTTATTTTCCTGTTGATAACTGGAGCAGTTTTCTGGTGTGGTCTGTGCTTGACTGTACAATGGTCACAAGGCTCTTTTATTTCCTCTATGAAGGACTGTTTCTATGCCTCCTTGCATTGCCACCCCAAGCAGAAACTGAAAGCTCTGCAAGCCTCTCCAAGCCACGCAAACTGCAGAACACTTGTCTCCACTCTTTTCCTTTTCTGACGGAGATTTTGCTCTTCTCAAAGTGAGGGGAGGCAGAAAATGGATAGGTTATGTGAGGTACTGCATTTCTGCATCTGCCACCAGACCATTCTGGGCTGCACTTTTGTGTCCCTTCTGACAGCTGCCAGCGAGCACATCTTTTCATCTGTGGTGTTCAAGTGTCCCTGCAATTCTGGGAACATGGTGTATGGCTCTTTCTTCCTCTTAGTGCCTGCCTTCATCCTCTTGCTGTTCAGCTGCATGGTGAACACCAGGTTATGGCACCAGTTGACTGGCAGCTGCTCTCTGGAGAAGGAATTCAGCCCCTTGGAGACCTGTGCCCATTTCTGCCAGGTGTTGGTGCCTGTCACAGCCAGAGCCTTGGTGGCCCCCCTCACGTGGATAGCAGCCGTCCTGCTCGGAGCCAACTTCTACGAGTGTGCGGCCAGCAGGAGCAGCCTGATAAAGTGCCTCTTCTGTAATGATAAAGAACCTGACTGCCAAGAGAAGGTGTTCAAAATACCCTGTGATGAGAAATTATCAGCAAACATATCAAGTGAAAGGCTCAGCCTTCAGGCACAGTCCCAGGTAAAGCCTTGCTGCTCTTCTCCTCAGGATATGTGCTTCAACCCTGGCTTCCCAATGTGTAGTGGTGCCTGCCAGGGGCTGTAAACAGTCCTTCCCTCTTGTGTTATATAATACCATGTACCAAAAGCACATGGCTAGCAAAAATTCATCAGCAAAAAAGCAGTAACAGAGAAGCAATATGTGTATTTGTATGCTACTTTCTGGTTTTGCATGTTTGCATGGTAATGGTTTGGAACTGTCATTTACAAAAACTCATTCAAATCTGAGCAGACAACCAGCCTGGAGAACAAGACTTTCCACAGCAAGTTTTCTTCTCAATTAACTTAGACGTGGTGTGAGTTCTTCTCCACTTTTATGCCTCTAAATACCTCAAACTTCTGTAAATAGGTGTTAGTTGAGGGGAAGCTGAGATCACTAACAGAGGGGAAGCTGATGTCTCCTTGCAACAGAGTTGTTGCAAGGATGTGGGTGTCAAGGACACGGAGAATATTTCTCTGCCTGATTTAAGACAAAATACCCCCTTGTACACCCCCCTGTGCAACTCCAGTTTTGACCTTCGCCCATGGAGAAAGCTGCCTAAACTCTGGGAGCAGCTAGAAACTACAGAAGTGTGAATTAGATGATAGAATGTTATGTAGATTGTTATGGCATGAAAATCTTAGAGATTTTAAGGTTTTGAGCATAGTAAATAGATATAATAGAAAACACCAAGATGGAGGACAGTCGTCTTTTTCTATCTCCTTCCTCCTTCTTCTACAAATCCATATTCTGTGGCAAAACAAAAAGGAGATGATAGGAGAGAAAATGTTGCAGTTCTTGTCAGGATGACTAAGCAAATGGACAGCTATTCATCAGTAAAAGAAAATAAGTTTTGTTTCAATTCATTATTGGTTAATTTTATTATAAAAAGGCTCTAACATCTTGATAAAGTAGCATTTGCTGCTCCTTTCTCTGGTGTGTGCCTGGTTCACCCCAGTGCTCTGTACTTTTTGCTGATAAAACTTAATAAACAACAACCTGAAGACCATGAAAGTGAGAAGTTCTGCCTGTCTTTGATTCCTTGCAAGGACTTCAAAACATCCTCCCGTTCTGGGGAGGACTGTGGGGGTCAGCCGCCCCTACACAAGGAGACATCTGGAAAGATAAACAAGAACACCTTGTTTAGCTATAAATCTCAATGCTTGAACCTCTTAATAATTTCACACTTGTATTCCAGCATAATAGTTAAAATATATATCTGTCTTCTTAAAGTTTCTTGTGCTGAAGGCAAACTGCATGATCAAAACAATAACACTCGTGTGGATTTATTCTTGTTTGGAGTGAAAAGAGACCTCCAAATTTTGGCAGCACTTCAGTTTTGTTTCTACATTTGTGTGGATCTTAACTCCAGTAGGAAAATCAGGTTTTGCAACTTTTTCTCAGGAAAATATTAAGGGCTGGTTAAGGGAGTTAAGTTTATAAGAGTTCAAAATTACTTGGATTTCCTAAATTCCTGTTCAGTACAAACCCTTATTAAAACAAAAAAAGTGTTTGTTAAATACTTATCATGCTGCTTCTCCAAGAAAAAGTGTGGAAAGGGGCAAACTCTATACCATTGAATTCAGACACGGTAAGAAAGGAGCAAAATCAAGGAAGACTTACTGTTACTGACATTGCAGTGAAATCTAAAAGAAACATTCAGTCAAACTAAAATAGAAAAAGTGTAAGAGGGCTTTATTACTGACCACTCTTTTTAATATCCAATCTACTTTCAACAAAGTTAAGAATCAAAAAGAACACTAAGTCCTTTTCTTTTAGCACTCAATACATTTTCATTTCAAGACAAAGTAATTCTGAGGTAAAAGAAAATGTTGCAGGATCTCTCCCTGGACCTTCCAGCTAAATACCCCTGGGTAGAGGAGGTACCAGCATCTACAAGGACACTTGGTTTTGACGGAACCTCTGAGACTTGTCTAAGGATGTTAAAATCAGGTGCAAAACAAGAATTAATTCCCATATTCAATAGCCAAATCTGTGTCCTGCCTACAAAATATACAGGATACAACTTTTCCTCTCTCTTGTCGCAACTGGCTGTTTTTGCAGGCTCAGACATCAGGGGGAGTAGCTATGTTCCAAGAGAACACAGCCAGCAGGAGCTCTGATTAGCAGCATGAGGCAGACGGGGTGTTCTGCACCCTCTGTGCCATAAATGTGACTACAACCACAGAAACTGGTGGTCAGTATCTTGCCTTAAAAGTTAAGAAAGCTGGATATAACTGAGTAAATAACTTCTGTCCATCTTCTCTTTTTTTTTTTTTTTTTTTGGATATTTATCCTTAATCTGACAAGATCAGCTCAGGGGTGCAGAAGGTCTGTATGTCTGGCTGAATTATGTGCATGGGATCCCCTCTTTTGGCAGCAAGCAGACAGTTACATGCACTCCAGGGTGTCTTTGCTTACAGTTTTCATATTTCTTCAACGTTATGTTCTATACTTCCACATAGGAACATACAAAACTACCATTAACATATCCATCTTTTTCTCAAGCTGATAGGATGGTTTATGACAGCCAGCATCATGACTGTGGCACTGATCTCAAAATGTGTCAGCCACTGTTGCTCCTCAATCATCTGTGTTCATCTCAAGGTCCAGAAAATTTACTCAAAAGAAGAACAGGAAGTCTTTGAGATCAAAGCCAAAGAGCATGCAACCAAGCTGGCAGAAAGAAATACAAATTGCTTTTTTAAAGCCACTGAGCCAGCACCATTTCAAACTCCCAGCAAGGAAGAAAGGCAGAAGACTTTGTTGTTGTGTACGTTTGATTCACAAGAGGTGTAATACGACATGCTACACCAGTACATGAGCAAAAAGGGAGACGAGAGCACCGAATCCAAAGAGGAAGATCAGGATGGCACTGTTTTACCCTTGTGGATGAAGCCCAGGCTTCAGGGTTGTAATGAAACAAATCTTTTGCAACGCTGGCAGTCTTTTAACCCTACTGATATAAGAAGAGGCTTATTCTCTGCTCTCACTGAAATCTATGCAAATTGAAGGTGAAAGCTGATAGTTGTAACCCTCAACTTTTTTCTTTTAAATACATTTTAATATTTTTGCATAAGCACATTTAAATGGGAGTTTTCTTATGATGCTGTCCATTAAGGGGTGTCATGTATAAAATAACCATCATCCATAAAGATGTCAGCATGTCAAACTATTACCAAACACCTTAAAAGCACTTGGCAGATGGAGTGACAATACCAAACTGTATCAAACAGACAAAAAAGAATGGAAGACTTCAACAGAAATTCAGCTTTGCTTATTAGCTTTCTCTTTACAATGAAGCTTTCAGTGAAGCTTAGAGCAAGCTGTAGATAAAAATATTTAGCTTTTCTTGAGGGGTTAGGCTTAGGCATAACACAGCAGTGTAGGTGAAGCTTATATATTAAGAAACATTAAAAACTCATATATTAAGAAACATTCATATATTTAAGGATACTAAAAATCTGCAATCCATAGTAGCAAGTAGTAATATTCTTATCAAAGAACACCTAATTATAAGATAAAGAAAAAAATAAAGATATGAGTTTTGAGTGAAAGATAATAAAGTTCACTTTTCTTTTGAAAAGCTTTTGTTTAAGAAAGCATTTTAGGGATGTGAGTCAGTTTGTTTGGTCTGGGCTGTCCTTTTACTCCTCACAGAAATCCTCTCCTTCTACACAGAAGGGGAAATATTCAGGCAGAGAGGAATCCCAAGAGGTTATTCGTTACATTCATTTTGCATGGAAGGAAGAAGGGAAGAGCCTATTTTAATTGGATGATTATAACAAGATTGGAAGTTTCTTTCTCACTATAAACTGAAAATATAACACATTGTCATGGCTTGACACAAGCCAAACATCAGGCTCCCACTACAACCGCTCACTCACCCTCCCCTGCCACAGCTGGGCAGAGGACATAAATATTTAAACAAAGGGTTCATAAGTTAGGATAAGGACTGGAGCACTCCAAGGGCAAAAAAAGGCTTGACTTGGATGCTGAAAAGGAATTTATTACCAATAAAATTAGAGGAGGATAATGAGACGTACAATACTGCCTTAAAAAAACCTTTTCTTCCTCCAGCCCCTCCCTCCTTCCCACCAACAGCACAAGGAGATAGGGCATGGGAGTTTGGTCAGTTTGTCCCCTGAATTCTTCTTCTGCTGCTCAGGGAGAGGAGTCCTTCACCTGTGAGGCCGTGGGGTCCCTCCCACAGCAGACAGTTCTCCATGAACTTCTCCAACAAGGCTCCAATCTCACGAGCAGCAGTCCTCCCACATCTGCTTGGAGACGTGAGCCCCTCCCAGGGCACACAGCCCTCCCAAAACTGCTGCACCGTGGCTCCCTCTTTCCCTGGAGTGCAGCCCTCCAGGACAGGCTGCTCCATCCTGGAACCAGGGCCTCTCTCTCCACTGGGTCTCCCACTGGATCACAGCCTCCTCCGGGCATCCACCCACTCCAGCATGGACACCTCCCCCATGGGCTGTGGGTGGATCTCTGCATCCCACATGGACCCCTGGTCTGCAGGGGGACAACCTGCTTCACCAAAGTCTTCACCGTGGCCTGCAGAGGAACCTCAGCTCCAGCACCTGGAGCACCTCCTGTCCCTCCTTCTTCACTGACCTTGGTGTCTCCATGTGGTTTTCCCTCACATGTTGTAACCTCCTCCTCTTCTCTGGCTAGAATCCAAAATCTTGTGACTTTGTTTTGATTTTCTTCTTCAAGATGTCATCACAGAGGCATTACCAACCTCTCTCAGAGGCCCAGTTTTGGCCAGCAGCATGTCCATCTTCAGAGCCATCAGCCATTGGCTCTGCTGGACACGGTGGAAGCTTCCAACATCTCCTCACAGAAGCCACCTCTGTGCCCCCCTGCTACTAAAAACCAGACCATGCAAAACCAACACACACACTAAGGCAAAACAAGATTTAATTCTGCATGTAGAAAAGAATTTTTAAAAAAATTTCAGCACAGTGACTTGCTCAGTGCTCTTTTCCTTCTGAGAAACTTGATAATTATACAGTAACAGTGCAGGGTGGGGGCTGACCTCCTAGAGAGCATCTCTGTAGATAAGGACCTGGGTGTCTTGGTGGGTGACAAGTTGACTATGAGCCAGCAGTGCTCTTGCAGCCAGTAGAGCCAGGGCTGTCCTGTGGTGCATGGGGAAGAGAGTGGCCAGCAGGTTTAGGGAGGTGATCCTCCCCCTCTCCTCAGCCCTGGTGAGGCCATATCTGGAGTGCCATGTCCAGTTCTGGGCTCCTCAGTACAAGAAAGACAAGGAGCTACTGGAGAGGGCCCAGCAGAAGGGCCACAGAGGTGATTATGGGTCTGGAGCATCTCTCTTATGAGGGGAGACTGCAGGAGCTGGGCCTTTTAGTCTAGAGAAGAGAGGATTGAGAGAGGATCTCATTAATACATCTCAAATGTGGGTGCCAAGAGGAGGGTGCCAGACTCTTTTCAGTGGTGCCCAGCCACAGGAGGTGGAGCAATGGCCACAATCTAAGAAGTTTCACCTCAACATGAGAAGAACTTCTTTATGTTGAGGGTGGCAGAGCACTGGCACAGGCTGCCCAGGGAGGTCATGGAGTCTCCCTATCTGGAGACAATCCAAATCCTCTAGGTGATCCTGCCTTGGCAGGAGGGTTGGACTAGATGACCTTCAGAGGTCCCTTCCAGCCCTAGCAGTTCTGTAATTCTGTAAGCAAACAAGGACAGTATAGGTTATTCACTTTCAAGATAATCATAATTTAAAAAGAGAATATTTGGCTAGTGTTGCTGAAAAAAGTAAAAATGGCCATTGCCAATAAAGAACCTTTATTGTGGTCAGCTGCATGTCCATCTCAACCAGCTGGTCAAAACCAGCAAAAACCCCACTGAGGGCTCTTGCACAGGCAGTGAAATCAAACAAATTCCACAACACCTTTAATCTCTAATTAAAAACTTAAAAAAAAAAAAAAAAAAAAAAAAAAAGGCAGGGATACTTGTTACTGGTGTACATGTTGCCACATCTTACTGGTAGCAGGTAACAGCAGTTGGGCTGAGACTGCTGGGTAACAAATACTTTAGGTTTTGTAACAAATACTTTAAGTTTTGTTCCCCCCGAAGTTGCTCACTTAAAGCTCCATTACACTATGCCACCACTGTACCACACTACTAAGACAAACAAAGGGAGAGACATTATCATGAGGAGTGTACAGATCTGGTGAGAATGAGCCTTGATGTCACCAAGGTAAGAGATGCCCCCACTTGGCACAATTAAGGTGTAAACAAACTGAGGGAAAAATAGGAGAAGAAAATACAAATCACAGTGATAAAATCAGAGTTAACTCGAGGCTACTCTGAACTTAGTTGTTGGTATTTCAGTTTAAAATAAGCATTTTGGTGAGAAGAGGGTAAGCTGGCTTTGTGGGTAGGGTACTGTTCTAGGACCTGTAGTTTTGTCCAACAGACAAAATATCCAGACATCTTTCATTACACCTAACAACTTTAAACCTATCCTATAACTTGGGTCTCTTGTGAGGCTGCTCCTTCTCTACTTCCCAGTTATGTTGTGGTAACAAGTCCACTGCCAAGAGGAAGATGTTCAACAGCTGGTGTTGAAGGCCAGGTAAGAGCAGACAACACAACCACCAAACAAGTTGTGTGGAAATTTCAGAATTTTTATTCAAGTCTCCTTGGGCAGGTACAGATCCACAGTGGCTACACATTAAATACATCATGCTTTGTTCAGTTGGTCACAAGATCAGTGCTCTTGGAGAGAAGACTGGCATGAGCTATGGCTCCATAGCTTGGAGCGACACAAGAATTGCTGCAGCTGTCAGAGCGCTGCAGCCTGGTGCTTGCACAGGACTGGGGTGCCAACGAAACTGCAGGTGGGGCCTGAAGAGCTGGAAGGAACACAGCCAACTCCTGCTGCCAGCAAAGACCCATCCCTCTCTGGTTTCAAAGACAGCAGGAGGTCCAGTGTGGAGGACAGTGAATGGCAAAGCATTACACGTCAAAACATGCACCTGTCAGCGAGACACTGCGTACAGCAACCACAGCAGATGAATTTTTCATAGATAACTACACACAGCCAGGGAAATAAAGTGCCACTAGCAGTCGTGCTTTGAAACATTACTGACAAACAAAATGGGAAAAAGTCATCATCTTTATCTAAAAACAGTTGCTATACAAATGAATATTAAGCACATACTAAATATTGAGATAAAACTGCCATTAAGCTCAACAGCATGGGTATGTGAGAAGGGCAGATTCTTTAGATCTTTTCTACTGATATTTGTGTCATGACAGCTCTCCCCTGCCTTGCCCCTCCTCTTTGCTGCGCAGCTCTCTTCACCTTTCAGCCAGGTCACTGGTGCAGCTGGCTCAGCAAAGATATTTTTACCCTGCATGTCTTCTTCTGAAACAAAAGACTCAAACATTCCTCAGCAAGGCTTTCTTACAACACTTCTTTCATTTGTTCCTTCTTTGCTTTCTGTCTTCAGGCTTCCTTAAAAATGTAATTCCTATTTCTGTCACAGCATCTCCCTTCAGCCTGTCCTGGAGGAAGGTAACTTCTGCTGCTAAGTGAACCTAGAAAGAATCAGGACTGATCAGCTAAGCAAAGAAACGCCCAGTTTCCCACCCTCCTCCGGTTAAATAAGCTTTTTCTCTCTCACCACAAGAGGACTCCCTTTCTCAGTTTTCATAGGAAACAGATAACATTCCCAAGTAAGCTAACACAAAGAAAGTTTATAGACACGGGAATTTGTATAATACATTACCCTTCATCCCAGTGCTTTGGTTTCTTCTGAGACCTTAAATTGCATACTTGATAATTTAGTGATCACAGAATTTCCTAGTCATGTTCTAAGACTTACGACAAAATACTTTTTTTAATTGGTCTTGTATCAGATACTAGAATTCTGAGACTGATGTATATACATCACACTGGTTGAGATTTTTTTTCTTTGAAATATAAGATATATGTCAAATTGTACATTGACAGAAACATAAAGCAGGCCAAAAGTAATCTCCCCAAAGAAGCTCTACAGGTCAGAAATTTTCAAACGATGCCCTTTATTTACTTGTTTGTAAAAACCTTAAATTTAAGAACAAAAATTGGATTGCCATCAGATACACTTCTGATGGGTTGGTTTTAACATTATACTCATTTGGTTTTAACATTTTGCTTATCCACACTTTGTTCTCTCAGCAGGTACCACAGTAACCTGAGACTGTTATTTACCTTGATGGATGTGGAAAGAATCAGGGATGATTATGACTGGCTACAGCTGTGCAGGGAAGAGTGATAGGCTCCAGGAGCAGTGGAGGAACCCAACATGTCCCTCTGTCCTTCCACTTTAAGTGTTACCTGGCTTCTGGATCCCATCTGGCTTTTGCCAAATGAGCCACTGAACAGACTGAATAGCCAGGCAGGGACAGTGTGGAGGTGAGCTAATCCATGTGCTTCTCTACCTCAGGATCCAGGATCAGCCTTGGCCTCTTTTGTCTCGATATAGACATTTAACCTGAGAGGTTAAACAAAACTGTATTTCCTACATTTATCTCAACAAGTGATTTTGTTTTCATGTGATTCTGGGAATTAACAAAGACTGGAGAAAAGAGATGTGCACTTCCTCACCATTTCCAAGGCACCTCGAATCACCCCACAGAGGAGGTTACAATAGCAAAGTGATGCTCGTTCTGCTGGCAGCTCCTCCACAAAGTCCACTAGTGGGTTTTTGTCCAGAATTAAGGAGAATTCATTCCCTGTGGCACTACTGCAGCTCACACTAGGGGTGACCCCAAGGTACATCTTGAAAGCAACCTGCAAAAGAATGAAACTCTGCTTGAATGTGTTGTGTGCAAACCAGAGGTGAAACTTTAGGAAGCAGCATCCCTTAGACAAATTATAGGAAAAAAGTGGGGAGAGCCAGACAGGCTAGAAATCAAGGTACATTTGTCTCTTCTGTGATCAGCTTGGGCCAGCAATGCAAATCTAGAGCTTTGTGATGCTCCAGGAAATCACAGCAGGGAGCTGTTCTTCTTTGATGTTCCTACATTTACAACCCCACACAAAATGGTTTTACTGTTATCACTCGTCTGCTTTCAGACTGCTTTCAGTCATGTCATACTCCCTTGGGACCATTAGCATCTATATCAGGTCATCCACTACCTCGCCAGCAACTTTTATAATCACAGCTCAAGATCTGCATCGGGCCGAGTGCGTGGTTTTGTTTTTTTTTTTACCCTGATCTCCATCTGCCGCCACTAAAAAAAAAACAAACAGCCCACCAAGAACAAGAATGCCAAGACTGCGAGCTGGTTTCCCAGGACACTGCTTGCTGTCTTTCCAGCACGGGTGAGTGCTGCCGTAAATGCGGCGGGGTCCCCTGCGAGCGCCCTTCTGCGGACTGTGACATCACGGCGTTATCTGGGCAGGGCGGGGGCCGGCGGGCGAGCAGCGGGCTGCTCCTCCTCGGGACAGCTCGGCCCTGCTGCACACCGCTGCCAGCGAAGGGAAACTGTCTTGATTTTCATCCCTTCAGTGAGTATCAGATATGGATGCTTTCCAAACGATCCTGAAGTTCTTTATGAACCGGAAAACGGCTATAGGGTACAGTTTTATGGCGCTGCTGACAATGGGAGGTGAACGCGTGTTTTCTCTTGTTGCTTTCAGATGCCCTTGCAGCAATGAAAACTTCAGGTACGGTTTGGTATTTCTCTTCTCGCCAGCTCTTGTTTTGCTAGTTATTGGCTACTTCTTGAACAGTAAGACCTGGAAACTCTTTACAGGCTGCTGGGTGAATCCCAGGAAAATATTCCCCAGAGGAAATGTTTGCCATTTCTTTTACATCTTTGGACAAATCACTTTAAATGCTCTGGTAGCCCCAGTGATGTGGCTTTCTGTGGCTTTGCTCAACGGGACTTTTTACGAATGTGCCATGAGTGGCTTGAAAAATCCTGCCTATTTACAAGCAGTTTGCCAGAGCAAATCGGAGAAGTGCTTTGAAGAGCTACACAAGGTAGCCTGTGACAAAAGCTCCATGCCCTTTTCAGAGAGTGATGAACTGAAACGAACACTTCAAGCACAGTCCCAGGTAAGAAGTATTATAAACAGAGAGCACTATCCAGATTGTACTGCTGCTGTGATTTATCTGTGAAAGATCCTGATGACAGATGTTAAAACTGTTGGCTTCATGTAAACAATGTTTTGGCAGCCTTACAAAATACAGTCAATCCATCTTTTGGTTCAGTTTGAGCTGTTCCATATTTCCAGGGGACCCCATTGGTGGCAGGGTCAATAAGACCAGAAAACCTAAAGCTTTCTTCCTAAATGGAGATTGCTATGAAGAGGAACAAAAAACCCAACTGCATTGTTTAGGAGGCTGAATTAACAGATGTCACCCCATTAAAGAGGTCGGTCCTATTAAAAAATTCATGCCACACTCTTCTATTTTAAACCATTGTGATAACTGTACAGAAATCTTGGGTCACTAACAGCAAAAAAATACTGGAAAATAAGATTTGTGAAATATTTTTGACTGCTTACATAATGTGTTTCTGTTTCTGTTCCTCATTTTTTTTGTCCTGCTTAGAAGAAGTGAGAAACAATAAAGCAAGCAGATCATGCAAAGCTGAGATCTTATTACATTTTACAACATTTGTGGGATACAGTTTTGCTCTCTCCATTGTAATGCAAATAAATGCAGAGATAAAAAATCAAAACGGTGGAAAGAATAAAATTTTAAAGGCTACAGACAAGGGAAAACACTCTGTGGAGCCAGCAAGTTTTTTTCAGGAATTGTTTCCATCTGGAACAACTTCCTCTCCAAGAGCTGGTTTTATTTTCAAGTCCTCATGCAAATAGGACAAAGCCTGCACTGCAGACAAAGCAATTTATTTGTTAGTTTTAGAAGGAAACAACAAACAGTGCTTTAGACTTTGAGTTGTATGTATAAGAAATAGTAAAAGACCAGTGATTCAGTTTTAGCAGGAGAACATATGAGTTCATTTTGCAAACTGCAAGAAAGTGAAAAATTGCTAAAATCAACAATTTCTCAAACACCCATATAAATCATCAGTCAATACAAAGTGATTGGCAAAAACAAAAGAAAGCTGTAACTATTCTTCCATGAGAAGAATAATTCCTAAGAAGAGTTGTTTGTCCAGCTGCTCTCTTTCACAGACTTTCCTGAGGAAAGTTTCTATATTCCATCAGCTAAATACAGATTTTTACTGGTGGTTATTTTTTTAAACATCAGTGCAAGAGTTCACACAGGAAAGGTTGAAGCTCTCCATATCATCATGATTAGAGCATGGGAAATCAGTTCCAGTTCATACAAGCCTCTGAACCCTAGAATATTTGCCCCTCACTGGATTTTTTTCCACCATTTGAGAACAAATATTACTTTTTTCTTTTTTCTTTTCTTTTTTTTTTTTTTTCCTTTTTTTTTTACACGCTCCAGTGAAGTAGAGGAGTAAAACTATTGGCTAGGCCAGTGGCACAGGCAGGAAAAAAATATGTTCACACCTCTGCTCTCCTTAGGGGAGAACATCCCACAACAACAATTTCAGGCATATTATTTCTACCCTCTCCCCTTGATGAGGAAGATATTCTGGAAGCAGATCTTTCTTTTAAGATGTTCTTGACAGAATTTTGCCAAAATCTGAAGCTGCTACAGAAGAAAAAAACTTGAGCGATGCTGGAAAAGTTCATTTCAGCAAAACCAAAATTCTCTGAAGATACAGCAACTATTTGTAATCAGTGTGTAGATGAATTGGGTTCTATTCCAGTGCTACCAAGACCCACTAATGCACATGCTATTTCTTCCTTGTCATGCCCTCCCCTCCTGGCACTCTAACAAGATTGGACAAAAAAGCAAATTTTAAGCCAGTTTTGACATAAAGATTGCTTTCCACAGCAAAGGATTGATTCATCAAAGTAAACAAAGGTTCAGAAGACCAGCACAGATTTTGGTGAATCATCTGGCAAAAGAATTGGGGAACACTTTAAATTTAAGACCATCTTCTATATTCCTGTTAGTTAATTAATGTAGTTGTTGTGTTGGTGGTTTTTTTAGATTAAAAAGAAGTCAGAAAACAACACATCTAACAGTGGTCACAGATTAAAAAATTGGTTGATCTAGGACAAAAGTTGCTCACCCTTTTTGGTTTTGTAGTTCTTCATGATTAAAAAATTAGTAATTCTTGTTGGGTAGTTTTATGTAATGCTTTCAGGAGATATAAAACACTTTACCACAGAGACACCAAAAGGAGCACTGCTGAGAAGCTGCTATGCTGATGGACTTTTTCTTCCCTTTAGTCCCCATATAGATGCCCCATTAACATCAATGCCAGCACCGAATGCAAACGAAGTGTGGTCGCTCTGTCAGACATTTGTGATTTAAGTAGCACTTTCACTTGGGTCTTTTTAACCTGAAACTGATTTTTTTTTTCCCTTCCCAGATTTTAGGCTGGTGTGTGATAGTTACCACAGCTCTCCTCTCCCTGCTAACTACTTGTTGTGCCAGCTGCCAGTCAAAAGTCAGCCACCTCCAGCTGATGTTCTGGAGAGTGTATGAGGGGACGGAGAAGGAGCAACTGGAGCAGATTTTCCAGCTGTATGCCACCAAGCTGAGCGAGCGAAACCTGAAGTGCTTTTTTGAAAACAAGGAACCAGAACCCATTTCCCTGCCAGCTTTCCAGGCATGGGAAGATGCTTCCCAGCTCTATTCTTTCAGCAGCAGCAAACAGCATTATAGCATGATTCACAGGCTAGTTGAAGAAGGCCAGAAAGGAATCAATGAGGAAAGAGAGACAATGCTGGACCTTGCAGACAGAAGGGAAATACCATAGATAAAGTATAATTTCAGCTTTTTTTATATCTTGTTAATATGGCATACTTCTAGATGGTTCAATCTCTATACTTTTTCACAATGGCCTCTTTCTTCTTCATCATGTTCCTTACCAGTTAGACACTTGCTCCAAAAGGATGGAATGAAATTATTTCCCTACACAAATGAAAAGGCTGCAGTACTTCATGGCACCCAGGGTTCAGGTCACTGGCTCCACATCAAGAGCTGACAGCACAAAGAAATGATTAATGTCTTCTACAAGAGGGTTTTAACAATATGCTGTGTAAAACGTGTTATAATGTGCTCATCATATGTAAATCAAGAGACTATCAATAAGTAAAGCCATTTAAAGTTTGTGAATGTAATAACAGAAGATGTGTGTGGTTTTCTGGCAGCCCATAGAAAATAAAGGTTTTCTATCCAGGTCAATTCCTGGCCAATTGCAGGTACAGCCATGTTTTGAGGCAGCAGTGATCCCTCAAGGCCTCTCTGTCTTTGGATGTTTTGCCTCTGTAGAACATCTCCCAATTATCTTCTCCCACTCCAGATGTTCTCTTTGTATGGATATAAAGTTCTAGTTCTGAGTGACTTTCAGGCACTGGGTGCAGCCTGTAGTGCTATGTAATATGTTTGTACTGGGCCTGCAGCCAGAGTACAACAGAGGGCCTGGAAGGAAATTCCACTTTTTAAGACAAGAAAATATTTTTGCAGAAGACTGACTTTCATTTTTTTTAATATCCTAGGAAAACTTAGTGTCTAGAGCAAAAAGAACCAGCAGGTGAGGCAACTGCATAGTGAGAGCCTCTGACAAATGCATTTCACCCCAGAGCTGTATGCTTTACCTCACCCACTTGGAATTCATCCCGTGGCTCTCAGAGTGTTCAGAGTATCCGCAAACACTGTACAAAAGGAGAACAAAGTTACTTTCCCAGGGGTGGCTGGGCAGGCTTTTGTGCAGCATTTTACTGCCAGTCTCTCCAAGTCTGCAAAGAAACATAGCTCTGCTGTGCTTGAATCATGCTCTTCTCAACAAGCCAGGGTATTCTGCCCAGCTCTTCTCATACTCACTGTGCTTCTTCAGCAGGTTAAAGCATCTATATGCATATACAGACCATTACTCTTGATGAAATAAAATCCAAGCACTAATTCAACTCTCTGCTTAGAACTCTCTCTCTGTTTTCAAGATCTTGTGACCTTGGAGACAATGTTTCAAAGTTCTTTCATCCCGGATGACCCACTTAGCAGCACCCTTACAACAAGTTACACGCTTAAATGCACCTGCTGCAACTGAAAGCACAGATGCAACACTGCCAAAATGAAAGCCACAACAGCAGACGTGTCAGACGCTGTGATTTGCACATCCACCAACCATTTTCTCCCCAGGATCCTCTCCTGGTATAGCATCTACCTACTTCCAGGCTATATGACCCTTCCCATTTGTCTGGTTTTACTTTTCCTTATGAGAACTGCCCCAACATTTTCAGTCCAGCCTCATTTCACCTCCTCCCTGCATACAAGGGGAGAGGAGACACCCCCTAAACAGGACAGCTCTGCTGCCTGGGCCAAACTTCCCTTTCCAAAACTGTGTTTCCACCTCCTTGCTCAGAAAATCAAAGCAAGTAGGGATGCAGTGGGGACGACAGCAAGTAAGTTAATGAGTTGATCAAAGAAATATGGGAAACAAGCAGGTTAATGCAAAGATAAGGCCTCCAATGTGATATAATAGCTGGGACACCGAGGAAAAAGCATAGCTGGTAGAGGGAAGGGTAGGAGGACAGAGTGATCCCACTTAGAGCTTTTGGCATCCTCTTTTCTCTCAGAAGAAAGATTAGGGCTCTGCACCTGAGTAGCCCAGGCCATCTGAAATGGCAGCACTTGCCAGCCCTATCTTCTGCTTTATTGTGGAGGGGCAAATCCAAGGCGAATTCCCCTCTCCTCCTCCTTCCCTGCTTCATGTTTGTGGGTAACTCATGTTGAGAGTGTTTCCCCCACCAAGAACAGCTGCTGAACGCTCTGTGCTACAATGTGTGCCCAGTAGGAGCCCATCTTTCACTGATCCTCATTCCCAGGGCTGTGTGACTCTTTTGTCTTACCGAAACACCTGTGACTTAATGCAATTTCCATGTGGATCATAGAACACTTCTATAAAAACAGACTGCAGTAATAGCCAGTTTGACCCTATGTTTTCAAGTGGATTGTGGGGTTGGCAAATTTAACTTTGTCCTTCAAGGGACTATTGCAAAAGCTGCTTTCTATCAACATTGTCCCCAAATTCAGCGGCTAGCATGGCAGCTCAGAAAGAGACAGACTGTTGTCAACACTGTCCAACACAAACAGAAGAGAGAGGAAAAAAACCCCTACAAATAAAACCAAACAGCAAGATCAACATTTTCTACTGGAAAATTACATTTTGCATTAATTCTGATACCCATCAAAAGATGAGTACACAAGAAAACAGGAAATGTCTGTTTAATTGTCTGTGCTCTGCCCCTCAGTTTACTCATTAAAATTCTCTTAACTCTTCTTCCACTACACATCTGCTGCTCCATCAAGCTTGAAGTCTGTTATAAAAATAAAGACTTTTTAACCATGCTTAGCCCTCATATGCGTTCAATTTAGTTTCAGCTGTACTTTGCATTATGGTATGAGAAATCTGTCTAAATTCTATTGTTAAAATTTCCTGTGTAAAAGAGAACTTGCATGGAAACTATGCAAAAGAAGTAGCTGGTTTGCAATGGAACACCAAATTAAGGGCAAATTGCAAAGCTGCAAAGTGAAAATTGTGAAAATGTCTTGGCAGGAACAATAATTAAAGTGCATAGATAAGCAATTCAATATTTTTTTTTTTTAAACCAGGCTATACCTGGACAGCAACTACTTTAAAACCACCAATTACAGCTTCTCAGAGGATAAAACAAAGGTCTTTTCAGTCTTTGTGACTCCAAAAGACTGGAAAGTAAAATGAGTGAGGTGGTTTAGAAGTTGCATCCCATAAATCTGTCTCATTTTTTTCTATGAAATAGAAGAAAAAAGAATATCTGTTTAGACACGTACAGAGGCTTGCCACCAAAATTATGCCCATATAAAACAAAATCTAACTTTTGAAAATGTTACTTGCAGCTCTATGACATGTATTGCTTAATGAGAAAATGAGATCTATACAGTCAGAATTAAAAATTTATCACAGCTCTTTTTCAAAGTGTCTACCAGCATTCAATCTCTCTCAAGCAGCAAGAATAAAAATCATTTTGATGGTGCTCAAACACAGTCTAGAATTACTGAAATATTTGGGAAGGCACTCACCAGTCCCTCTCCGTACTACTGGGGACTTTTTACTACCAAACATTTTATGCATAAGTCATGATGCCAAGTGAGTAAATACAAACTGTTAAAAAAATTAAAACCATTATTTCAGATGGCATAGCAGCAAGATTAATGAAGGACCAGGATTAATCTCCTTTAAAGGGAAAAGGCAGCCAACATAATATTTCTGCTAGTATACTTTTCATTCTTAAATATTTTTCCAGTGTTTGGAAAGAGGAAGATGCATTAAAGGTCTTGCCATCTCTTTCCATTTCCAAACTTCTCTTCTGAGCTTTTCTTTACTCTTCACAGGGCAGCACTTCAGTGTTCTGTCTACTGCCTACCACAGAAGACTGTACTACTTAGCACAGCCACCTGCTTATGCATTTCCCTCTCCCTGCTGAGATCTGAAATCCAGCATTTACCATCTTCATAAATTCTGCCAGCTTCTGTTAGACCTTCAAACTGGCCCTATGTCAATATACAGGGATCTTGTGTGGCAGCACCTTCCATGACAAGAGGAATCACTTCTCTTGTCCTACAGCTCTGGACTGGGGGGTGACAGGGTTGAATTACCCCCTTCCTTGTTATTCCCAGGGAGGTCTCTTCGAAAAGCTCCAGAGATGATAATTTCCTGCATTCACAGGGTACTGAGGGTCCAAAATAAAGCCCATCTCTGCAGCCACTGCTTTTCAGGAACAGATCTATCCTTAGGCACAGCACCATTTAATCCAGCAGTGGAGCCTGTCAGCCAGCACCAGCTCGCTGTGGACCAGGGGGTGTGGTCTGGCTACTTCCACCTCTGGCACACACAGACACCTCCTGGTGCTAGAGAAGGTCGTATACAGATTAGATCTAAAACCAGAAGCTGTTTTTTTGCAATTCAGTTGATCAGATCAATTATATCAAGGTCCTATGAGGAAGAATTGAATTAAATTTTTGATTTTGCAGGATTATAGAGAAAAATTATCACCCTTATTTCAGAAGTAAGTCTCAGTTATACTCAGATCTAAACTCTGAATCCCATCTTGGGCATTACTTTTTCAGCTGGTCTTTGTTCTTAATACTGTGCCTTGATTGGTTTCCATTTTTTACCGCAATTTACCACAAAGCCTACATTTACATGTCCTGTTTATCCCTTCTTAAATTCAAGCCCAACTGTAACCATGCCAAGTCACAGGACCAACATGAGAAGTCAGTGAACATCATGGGAACTCAGTGTAGAAGGGCTCTCTTCAGCTCCTCATCAAAACTTGTTGGCCCTTCTCCAATCTTGAAGAAGGTAGCAGTAAGCCCAGGCTTTGCAGTCTGAACCAGTGATGGAAGTTTTAAGATCCCACCCACTGCCTTAGATGCACCTTTCCTCCAGTATTTATCTCTTAATCTGGCAAGATGTCTTTGTAGTCCTCATATTATGGTTTTTTTCTTTTGCTTCATCTCTTTCCATTTCCAAAGGGAACACCCACAGCCTTACACACTTTGTTTTCCAAAGGACTGCAGGATAATACCTATATTAAGAGCAGGTTTGGATCTAACTACTTGAATTGCTTAACTGTCTTAATTACTTTAACTTTGAACTGGTTTTACTCATCCTCAAACAGATTTTTTATATGTCTGATGACTTAGTGTAGTTAAGTATTTAAGCACTTTCTCCTGGTTGGGAACAATCATGCTGAAGTGTTATGCAGAAGATGCAAACAGCTTCATGATTCTGGAATAAAAACTTTAGTAGAGTGTTTACAGTTACTTATTGGGTCAGTTTACACATGTTTTGTTGGTATGTGTCTCAGACAAATGTGCTCGAAGATTAATTTATAATTGTTTTCCCAAAGAAATGTGAAAATGCTGTCTATATCATGTTTTGCTTCAGAAATGTTATACTCCTACTACAGAACTCCCAGTTTGCTAAAAATAGTCTTTCAAAGTGACACTGTGTGCTTTCAAGTTTGTTCCAATCTTTCCAAGTAATTTTTTACTTCTCTTAATAAGTCTCTTTTGAAGTACAACCTGCAGAGAAATAGTGTCTTTTTCCGTTGTTAATTTCTCTCTGTACTTTGCTGTTGAATACCCTGTACTTAAGAATGATGGTTCAGCTGTAATAATGCATTTGTAAAGAAGGGAACTATGAGGAATAAGACCCAGAAAACCAGATATCTGGCATATATGTGAAAATAAAGTACCAATAACCCTTGAAGAAGAATGTAAAAGTGAAGAAAAATGTGATTTTTCAGCCTGCTTTATTTTTTTTAATGAGGCAGTGTATTTTAAAACAGAGATTGAAATGTTGCTTGTCTCACCAGTTTCAGACAGTTGTTCTCACTGTTTCCAATGGATCCTCTACCCCAGCTCAGCTGCTTACCAGGAGGAAACTTTATTATATACCATTCTTATTTCAATTTCTCTTTGAAATTCCCTGGAATTCTAACTTGCCAATGAGGCAAAAGTACATCTTTAGAAATCTGTGTCTTTCTTGCCTGACAGAAGTGTGAACAGCTACTGAATTAAAGGGAAATTTCCATTAAAGTAGATGAAAGTGTATGCTCTGATTTTATCTTTTTGATTTTATTAGATTTGTGGCTAGTCAGGAAAATGTTCCTCTCAATTTCTGTTCTTACAGTTCTTCTTTGCTACCACTGAAATTTTTCTTTTTGCAGAAAATCCTGAAGCTTATTCTTAATACTATAATTTTAAAGTTAAAAGATCTCTAAGATAATTATGGAAATGATGAGGAGAGACAAATGGCAGAATTAAAAATATCAAAGTCCAAGATCTGTACGAGATGGTTAAGACATGCTCCTAGGAAGAGAAAAAGGAAGGGAATATATGATTCTAAGCTAAAACCTCTGAATCTGATGACACTTTAGAAAATGCAAACCGTATTTACCTGTGCAATCATGTCTGCAGTTTCAGAGTAACTGCGGCACTTTTTCACAGCTGAACGAGCCAAAAAGTCATCAATCAGCCTTATGCCAATGCTGTATCCCCTAAGGAGGAAACACGGAAAGGTACCATTAGATCTGATGTCTAATGTGATGACAAAACCAAAAAGTGGGTTTGGCAGCATGAAGATTAAAATTGCAGTACATCATGTGTCTAGAAACAATTGGATATTTATCTACTGCCTCAGTATCAACATCAATAACATTGGCAAAGGTGTAATCAGAATTTAGCAAGGTACGTGCTAGTGACGTACCAGACTACTTAAGATACTTTTCAACTTTTATGCCTTAGGTTTGCAAAGTCAAATTAATAACAGACTGGTAAGCAGCTACTTGGCATATGTACAGTGAAGAACACCCTTCTCACTACAGACTATGTATTTACACAGAGAGGGAGAAGTACACTGTCCCCAGCTGTCACACATCTGCTGAGCTGTGAGGTTTCTTTCTGAAGCTGGGCTGTTTTCATAATCACAGAAGTAAAGAACATATTGTTTTAGTGAAATCTGTCATTATATTATCAAGTCTTCCTCAAAACAACAAGATTTTAGAGAAATAACTGCAACAATGAAAACATAAGGAGCAAAATCTGTCTCCACGTCTTCCAAAACTGCTCTCTAGTAATTTCTACCATGGCATCATTAAAAAATCTTGTGCATTTTTAAAATGTATGATTTTCATGAGGGCTGAATGAGAGATGAATATAAAAAAATAACTGAGGGATGTCATCCCTTATAAGTTTGTGAGTAAATAACTTTCCTTTTTTCCAAACAATGATTTTTTTTAAAATTTGCTCTGATGGATGGTTATTGGACTACAGCTAGTTTGCAAACTTTCAGGTTACTAGTGAAGTGATCAGGTCTTCTGTCCACTGGGATTGCTGTAAATCCATTTTACATGTCCACTTTGCCCACAAGCATAAGCTTTACTGTTCTGCCAAACACCTTGCTATAGCTTCTTGTTAACCACCTCAAAAGTTGTTTCTTGCTGACTTTCCATGAGGTAATTATTTTTATCGTAGTGAATGTCAGGATGACAGGGTTTGTAAACACAAGATCTTCATTTTCCAAAGAGATTATCCATGGGACAATCCATCTTTGTGGATGACTTTTTGGGCTATCTCACCCATAGCTGTATGGTCTTTTAAATGTGAGAGGCCCATTTACCCTTAACCTGTTGAGGGATATAGGATATGAATTTCAGAAGATTATATTAATAACAAGTGCGGGAACTCAGCACTTCTGTACAACTAATCAATGTGGTTATGCAAAAGCTTCTTATTGTTTAAAATATGCATTTCTTTCTTTTTCTTCTTCCTCTTCTTCCTCTTCTTCCTCTTCTTCTCTTCCCCACTGAACCTTCTAGCTGGGCTTAAAATCCCTCCAGGAGCTGACCTGCTACACCTGAAGGTGGATGGTCAGGTGAAGCTGGTCAGGGTAATTCCAGCCTGGTCTCTCTCTGAGGGCTTTAGTCATAGGAATGACTAAAGGTGGTTTGGCTGGGGCACACTATCGTGGTTCAAAACACCTTACAACAAATTAGAATAACTAAAGAATCAGCAAGGAACAGGTGTAAGTTATAGAAACAATCCTGACACTTTTCCTCAGAGAATTAAAAAACTAATTGTTGATCTTAATTCACAATTAGTGCTATTTCTGTTGACAGAATATTGAACTTTTTCCCTATCTTCTCTGTAACCACAGACAAAATGCTGGAACTTGTAAGATAACAAAAAAAAAAAAAAAGCTGAAAGTTAATAAACAAATAGCATTGTAAACAAATAGCAAATAGCATATAGCACAAATTGTAAACAAATAGCATTATGGATAAAACTGAACATTTAAAGCAGTACTTACATTCTATCTAAACAGGCATTGACATCTTCATCTTTTTCATACTCCTTGCACAGCTGGGCTACCAAAGCCCCATATGTGAGTACAAAAAGTTCTCTGCTCTGTCAGAAAATATGAAAATTGAAAATGAAGCAAACTAGAATTCAACTTTTCCACATTTTTGAGCTGCTGCTGTATTAAAAGCAAGCAAAGATAACATTTACATTAATAAAGAAACTCTTGTCCATAATCACTGAAATCCAGATTTCTAGTGGGACAGAATCTATATTAATCCTCCCTTGAGTTTGTAAGAGATTTTGCTTACCAAAATACCATTTCTTGGTATACTCAGAGTTACTATCATCAGGTGCATTCTTGCATCTTATAAGTGTATGTCATCTGGATTGACAAATGCTATCTAGTGCCATCCAAGAATAATGACAAACAGGGGCAGGAAGAGTAATAGAGGCAATGAGCTATTAGTCCTTTTGCAGTAGGAACAACAGTTCACGAAGGTAGGGTTGATCTGATTCAAATCATTAACTACTTCCTCAAAAAAAGTAAAAAGAAATAAAAATTCTGCTAAGTATAATGAAAAAATACTGTAATTCAGCACAAGTGTAAAGAATAACAAGATGAAGAGGGAGGGTGAGGATTACAGCCCCTTGCCCAAGGAACAGGGAGAGCAACGGAAGATGCCAAAGGTATATCTCCGCATTGATCTCATCACAAGCACTAGTGTGAGGTCTTCAGCTGTGCAATAATCTGGAGGGAAGTTTCCTTCTCTCCCTGCCCTGCTAGATCACCATGCACTGCAGAACTGTCTGTATTTAGCAGAAGTAGCAGCTGGCCTTTAGGCGAGAGATTAGGTTGACTCTTACTAAACTTCTTGGACAGGAATTAATTAAAGGAAGTGCTACAGCCCTGTGGCATGTGGTCAAACCAGAGCTGCTTTTTGTCTCTAGCCTCTGGAAAAATAATAGTGAATACCAATAAAACAATAGAACAAATCACAATAGCAAAGTAAGAGCAGCTTGGTGGAAAGATTTCTTCCTGCTTCATTTGCATTAGAGGTTTGATCAGTGATGCTGTTTTAACAAGTCACTGTTCAAAATCTTAAGCAGTACCATTTTACAAACTCATTTTGGTATTAACTTGTGCTTAAAGTAACATGGTACTCTTGGCCAAATTCTCATTAACAAGTTTTCAATGGAGTAAATGGATATCATACAGGTCGTTTATTGTTTTAATATTACTGTTCATCAAAAAGTCTCTTTTGTAGTAAGAAAATTACCTTAGAGAAACTTAAGCATAATATATCAACATAACCATATTTATCAGCACACTTGCAATACAGTGGAATACTTTTTGTCCATAAACTTAGGTACATTAACTGTAATTATATTACACTCATCCATTTCTTTTTCAGTGGAGACTTCTGTCCTCTTTTCAGAAATTTATACAACATTGTCTTAAAGCCTTCTGGAATTTTTCTACTGCCCAATTCCTGTCAAAAATCACCATTCACTGTACAGAAAGCCCTAAGGGTCTAAATTCCTGAAGAAAAGTTTGTGTGGAACCGAACCATTCAAGCATAGAACAGAGATCTCCTTCTTCCTGTGTTTCATTGAATGACTATCTAACCACAGAGATACATAAACTTACCATATCCTAGACCATAAACACTTGAAGCACTTAGACCTCTGCTTCCGAACAGATTTCAGCCTCAGAAACTTTATGCCACTCTTTCCCAAGCCTGTACAGAATCCCAGCATTAGGAACAGTAGCCATAATGCTGCCAGCAGCTCTGCTCTTGTACCACCAATCCTATCCTCATCTTTTCAATACTTTTAGATTGCTGGGAAATAGGAGTGTATAAAATGCATCAATTAAATAATAGGTTATTCTTACTCCATGCACAATTTTAATAACACATTACAAAAATATCTTACTATTTTGTGGTTCTCCTGCTTTCTTCCTGGTGACCGAGACATGTTGCTTGTGTAACTCCTGATGTATTTTGATTGTCAGTTTATATATTTTCTTCTTCAAGCAGCACAGTTTTCTCTTAATCACTGTATTTTCTCTTTCCCTTCTCTTAAGTTTTCTCCTCTCTGCTCTTCTGTCTTTTGCATGAGATGTGTTTGTTGCAGTCTGTAATGCTGCTGATGCTCCTCCTATTCTCTGCGTGCACCAAGCCCTTTGGGAGAAATTTCACTGGCAACAGATCTGCCACTGTCCACAACATAAATAACCACTCTGTCCATAGGAATATTTTGTAATCAAATACACAGATAACAGACATAGAAAGTCAAATAGAACAGCCCCAAGAGATTCACAGGTATTAAGTTTTTAGGGACAGCAAAATTATTCTGTTGTTTGTATCATACTTTGGCGTTTGGAGAGCTATCAAAAACTTCCTCTCTGAAGAATAAAAACATAATTGCAAGATACTGCTGCACAAGGTAATTAAAAATTGATTGTTTTCAATCTAAAAAGCTATAGTCTTCTGCCAGTCCGACTGCTGTAGTCTGGTGAATTAATGTCTGCCTGAGCAGGGGAAGTGTGGCTTTTAAGGCACTGCTACCACCATGTTTGTGTAAAGCTGCCAGGACAGATCAAGAGAACTCAGCCTTCCAGGGGAATAAACTCTGTACCTGCTACAGCTGCCAGCTTGTGCAAATGGCACTTTCATGAACAATATTCCTAGGGGATATTCTATCATTCTTAACCTGCTATAGCCCCTATTTCTTAATATCCTCCTATGAACATCTAGGGTTTTTTTGTCTGTTTTCCCCAGTGGTAAATTTGGCCTATGTGGTAGCTTAGATTTGCAATGAGTTTTGACTATGATGACTGATGAATTTAGAAATTAATTAGGTAGTTGTTATTCCTTAAAGGACTTACCTTCACATATATTCCCACTGAGTCCTCTCAGGAAATCAAGTAAAAATATATGGCCTCCTCTGAATGTCATGCTGTTATTAAATTTCCATTAACTAAAAGATCCAGTGCTAGAGTAAAATTACAGATATTTACTACTACAGATACACAGAAAGCATTCAGATGTGATTAACTTGGGGAGATCAGTTTGCTTTAAAAAATGGTGAAGTTATGACACAATTCAACAAGGAAAAATGGGACAGATAAAAGGATTTTCATATTTTTCTGTGCAAAGCTTAGTCATCCTAACAGCTTTTATTTTACACAGAATGAACCGGTATTGACAATTTTACAATGCAATACCTCTTCCTTTCTTTTTTTGCAAGTGCTCTTCTTGCCCTGTAAAGTCTTGTTCCATTTTGTAAGTTAAACTATTGTAGGAGCTTTCCATATCTAAATTTAAACAAATTTAAAAAGCCAGGCATGACAATTCTGTAGATAGTTACTTGCATTTCTAAATAGAGTCTGAGATAGGTTTGTTTCTCTGATTGTCTCCAACTGGAGACAAGCACCAAATATGTCTCACATTGCAAGACTAATCCCATATTCCACAAGCAAGTGTACTGCATTACATTTTAAAAGAAAACCAAACTGTAAAAGATTATCATTAATGTAATTTAACTTCAGTGAACCCATTGCAAAGCACTTAAGGCTACCCATAAATGAGCTCAATCTTATTTATCCAATTCAGAATATATGGATGAATTACTTCAGCCTGCATTATTAAAACCATAATCATGAAGGAACCCTGTGCACCAGACAGAGCAATGCATGGTAAGGACACATCGATATCCTTTGAAAAATACATATGTGCCCATGTGTGCACAAGTAAATTCACACATATATTGCTATTCAGTAGAATGGACTACCTTTTGAAAGATTTGCACAGGATTGAGAAAATGAAGCTAACAAGGTGTGCTCAAATAAACTGGGGATTCAATGACTCCAGTGAGGGAAACAAGTCCTTGGTGGGCTGTCTTGAAGCCCTGTGAAAAGAATAGAGGAGGGCACATATCTGGCACCTGATTTAATCCTGAACATATACTTCTTAGAAGCAATCCAAGGCAATTAGAATGGTGAGAAATTTAGCATCAGCCTCCACTTCCATTTCTGTCATGTTTTTCAGGGGAGAAATTTAGTTTTCAGCCCCAAGAAGGTCAGTCTGGCACACTGCTTGAGCATTAGACTACACTAATTCTCTTCATTCCCATCAAACCAATAAAAAACCCACAAAATACATCCCAAAGCTCAAAAGCACAGACAAAATTGTGCACCAACACCCTGTCTCTTGCAATGGACTGGCTATTATGGGAAAACTGATACCTGTAGAGGTAAGCACATGGTTTCTTTGGTAGCTCAAGGATTCTCACAAACATGAATATCCCAGAGCAAAGTGTAACATGGAAGTAAATAATAAAATAGATATTGACTAATTAGAAAGCCTAAAAAAAAATAAAGAGAAAAAGTTCTGTGAGCCAAAACAAGAATGCATTAACCACAAAAGGTGGGTGTCCAAAATAGTAAAATACAGGGTCAAGCTTTTGTTTGCTCTCCTTTTTCAAGATGGATAGACCTTATATTAAATTTTCTCTAATAGAAAATAGAATTCTTTCAAATCACAAGAAGGTAGGTGTTGAGGGTTTGAAGCTCAAAAAAAGAACTTGAACACAGGTTTCTCGTATCACACGAGTGCTTTGATTAAAAGTCCATGGTGGCTGCTCTTTGGCCATGCTTCCAAATAAAGCAATGCAATTGCTGTCACTTTGCTGTAGCGCCCTGCCTGGGAAGCACTCTCAGTTTGACCTGCTGAAAATTCCTTGGTTAGGTTATGTTTCTCGAGAGGGTGTTTTGAGATTTGAGTGCCTGCTTTCTGCTCTCTGCAGGGACCTAAAATCTCATAAATTTGCCTATAAAGCACCGCTGAATTCTGAAGTGAAATATGTAAGTTTAAAAAAAATAAATTAGCAGGTTTCTATTCATCCCTAACACAAAGCTTATTGTGTTTTTCATCAGTGCTTGTCCTGGTTACAGGGAGAGGAACTTCTTCCCTAACCAGGCCAAAGTGACTGTGAAAATGACTTTGCAACCTGAATCCAACTGGTGACCTGGCAGATCACGGGACACAGGCAGTGCTCCCCTCTGCTCCCACAGGAAATCTGTCATGCAGGTACTTTCAAAGCATGCTTTCTAACATGCACAGGTAGGCTTGACATCCATGCAAACTAGAACTCAAAATGCAGCTAGTGGAGCCACAAAATATTGGCCTTTTGACTGCTGAGTGATGAAAACGTGTGCAGGACCAGAAAGACCAGGATTCAGTCTCCTCCTCCAAACTTCAGATGGAAAACAGAAGGCCACTTCCCTCTTTGTCCCTACCTTTCACTGGGCATTAGATAACAAAATCCTGGTCTTTTTAAGATCTAATAAATATCAAAATCCTCTCTGTGGGGAAACTAAGCACAACTGGTAGAACTACAGCAGGAAAGCTGGAGAACACCGCTTCTTTGCAGCATAGTCACATCACATCACTAATAATAACTGAGCTTTTGGAAGAAAGAGGTAAGTGAGTGAATTTTTACTAGATCAGGTGGAGAAGAGAGCTGAAACCAATCTCTCTATTCTGCCAGAGTTGCCTTATTTCAATACAAAGCAAACAAGAGAATAAAAACTGTTTGCTGTGTATGGGAAGATGAAATATATCTTCCAATAACCATATTTTAAAAGAAATGACAAATGATTCACTTTACTTTAAAAAAAAAAAATCTGTTTTTCTCATAAGTGAGATTACTGGCAGTGAGTTCAAGCTTACAGAGTCCTGCAATATGAAAAGCAAAACCATGACTAAGGTTTGTTCATGCATCCTATTTGCCTCAGATGTCAGCTATAAGCATCTTTTTGCCTCACAGGCCAGCCAGCTGCCACCTCAGGTAGTGGTATTTTGGATTGCATCCAGTCCTAACTCTTCCTGGGAATTCAATAAAGAGCCTAAATGACTACCTCAGGGTGCTGGGTTCCTCTGCAAAGGCAAGTACTTAAAGGTTTGATGTGTCACCCAAACTCTAAATTGGATCCAAGCCTGTAATTTGTCCCATAATAGGATGACCTAGCAGGATCATTTACGGCAGAGCATTAAAGCAAATGCCAAAGAAGTGAAAATGCATAAGTACAAAGTTTTTGTATTGATTGCACAAATTGCCTCATTCAACAGCCTCAGGCTGACTATTAATATTTCAGTGTTGGACACCAGTTTCACATCTTATGTTTCTTGAGTAAACAAGTGATGCTTGGGAAAGCCTTCCTCCCTTATAAACTAAATAAGACACAGGTTCCCAAAGAAATCTCAGAGGGAATCAAACAGAGATTTTAAAATTAACTGAGGCATGATGGAAGACTCTTATAAAATAATTTTGTAATAGCTTGATAGGTTTATTTCACTTTTTTTTTCCAAAATATAATGTCACTAATACCAAAAACGTTACTGAAAATCCTGTGATACTGAAATAAAATGAAGGTTTAAAATGGCAATATTCAGACAGATCTGGGATTTCTTTGTGCTATTACTCTGTCCAAATGACTAAGAATTTAACAACAAGCTCCAGAAAAGCTGTGACAGAGTGCTGCTGGATGTTTCAGCATGTTTCTCTACTGATTTTAATTTTGTGGAACAGTATCACACTGTTTGAGAGCCAGCTACCAGCAAGGACCTCTTTCTCAGATGGTGGCTAGGGACAAGACCTGCAATGTCCACCTTAAAAGTGCACTGGAGGAACAGGGTCCTGTCTAGTGAACAGACAAGACATGCATAACATGCTACCCCTGTGTACAACAGCTGAGAGAGTGTTTCTGCCATCCAAGCACACACCATGGTGCTAAAACCACTGTTTGAGATGAAACACATTGTTAGCAACCCTCTCAGCAAGGGGAGAGGCTATGCAGAGGACACTATGATATCACACGACCAAGTCCACACATGCTGGAAGTAGACATCTGTAATGGGAAAACAATTTTCCCCAAAAACTTTCTGGCTAACACTCTTTTCTGTTCTTGGTAAGAATGTTTGAATGACAGATAGTCAGACTTTTCAGTACTTAAACACAAGTATTTGCATATTCAGATCAGCCTAGGTTATGCAGTGCACAGAGCTACTGGATAGCATGACCATAGAAAAGGTGTGGTCCAGGGAAATTTATCAAGAGTATAGAAGAGTATATATATAATCCAAAAAAAAAAACCCCAAACAAAAAGCAAAAAAAAAAAAACCAAAACAAAAAAAACAACCAAAAACAAAAAAAACCCCAACCAACCAAAAAAACCAAAAAAACACACAAAAAAACAAACAAACAAAACAAAAAAACCCCACCCAAACCAAAAAACCCTTGCAAACAAAAAAAACCCACCCAACTTTCCAAAGGAAACATTCAGCACTGTCAGGAAAAGGGACATGCCAGCTTCTTGCCACCTAGAGGTGAAACGTTAAAAATCCTCATGATCCAGCAGTTAACTACATCTCAGACTCTAGTATTTGGAGAATGAACTGCCCCAGAACTGACATCAAATGCAAACAGCACTGGGATTACAAACATTGTGCAACTTACAGAGTATTTTCTAAGTTTATTTTAAAGCAGAAGCATTTAAAACATTTAAGTTTTTTAAAAAAATCAGTCCATTTGCCAAGGATTTGTTTGGATGATCTTTTATGAAGAATAGCTGGAAGGCTCTTTTTTTTTTCCCCTAGATTCATGCCATGTTTCTGCTAATTACTGTTGATTAGCAAACAGCTTGGCAATTAACCCTGACATGTTAGCCATCAGTTTGATAGCACTGCATGTCATCCAACAGGTAGGGGGAATTTATTGTTAATTTCAGACAATTAGCAAGGAGCTGGCAGAGCTCACAACAGCCTGAAAGCTCAATTTTCCAGAACAGCTGAGACAAATTACTGAATCAATTAAAACACATCAGTGGATGTCTGCAAGCATACTTAAAGCTAGCAAGCAAGTCACTGAAAATTAGTGGGAGGAGAAAGACGAGTAGGGGAGTTTTTGGTGTTGTGTTTGGTAGTATGCTTTTTCAAGCTGTTGGTGCTTATTCTGCTCTGCTATTAACACTAGTTAGATATAATAAAAAGCTAGCATTGACTTGAAGCAAAAGAATCTGGTTAAAAAAATAGGATCTAAAATGACTTTCCTTCCAAAATGGTTAACTTTTCTAAAGGGCAAGGAGGTTGTTATTGCCAATGCAATAATTGCAATATTGACAATTGGTGGGCAGCAACTCTTCTCTTTTTTCACATTCAGCTGTCCCTGTCATGTTGGACAGAACCTTATCTATGGGCTAGCTTTCCTAGGAGTGCCTGCACTGATCCTCCTGATTGTTGGCTATGCCTTGAACAGTCAGACTTGGAGGCTGGTTATGGGCAAAAGGTCTCATTTTGAGAAGGTGACTTCATCAAACAGGTTGCTGAAATGCAAGCTGGTGTGCTTTGTCCTGTGCAGCATCACTGGGAGGGCACTGGTTGCTCCCGTCACGTGGCTTGCTGTCACCCTGATAAATGGCTCATATTATATCTGTGCTGTGAGCGAGTATGTCCCTGTGTATTACTATGGAGCTGCTCCCAATGTGACTGCCAGTGAACGCAGCAGGATACTGGCTACGTTTCCCTGCAGTCAGCTGGTTCCTCCAGAGCTGACCCGGGCGAGAGATGAAGTGATTCTCCTCCTCCGATACCAGTCACAAGTGAGTAACTCGTGTTGCTTTTGCTGCCTGTGAGCCTGATGATGAGAAGTGGAGCTAATTCAGCAGGCAAAGCCTTAGGATAAAACAAGATCTATGTCCTCTGTATTGACTGCTAAATCTCTGTGTGTTTTGAAGCCTGCTTTTTATTTCAAGTGGAACTGAACTTTAGGTATATAAACTACTGCTTCTGCTTGTCCCATTTGTTACCTGCAAACAGAGGATATACTCTTCCTTGTGTAGTATCCTGAAAAGTATAATCAAGTAAGATAAATGGAAGTTCAAGAGCCAGGGAGGGTATAAAATTTCTTCGTTAAAGCAGAAGGAACATGGAACAAAGAGGCCCAGGCTGTGAGGGCTTCACGTGAGCCCATGTAAAATCTTGGGGTTTAGATCAGGCTCACTTCTAAAGGTTTACATACTGGTTAAATAATAGGGGGAGCATTAAGTTGTCACTTCAGAGAAAATTTCTTTTAATCAGGTTTTAAGATAAAACAGTCTAGGAATTAGATGGCTCATCTTCTTACAATGATTACTGGGAAAGCAATATACCCAAAACTGTACAGGAGAACTTTCTTAAACTTGACAGGAACAAGAGATTTTATTACACAGCTGCCTCCAGTAGGCATGGACTAGGTTTGGTGATAACAGATGTTTTCCAGGCTTATACCTTGTTAATGCTATTATTTAGGAAAAGCAAGTAAAGATCATCTTATGGATTTTCTTGTGCTCAAAATTTACCACTCTGAATTTTTTCAGCTCCAACAGTTATTTTACTTTTCTTTTTCTTTCTGTAAGGTGGCTGGCTGGCTTCTGATTGCTGTGGTAGTCATCACTGTGTTCCTTTCTTACTGCCTGGCAAGCTGTTGCTCCCCGCTCAGCTTTCTACATTTCAGATACTGGAGCAGCTATGTCCAAAATGAGCAGGAGCTCTTTGACGAGGCAACGGAGCAGCACTCCAGGCTCTATGCCATGCAGCATGTGAAGAAGTTCTTTGGCTTTGTCCCAGGAAGTGAGAATGTAAAGGAAATTCGCATCCCATCTCTCAGGGAGTGGCAAGCCATTTCTGGACTGGCCTTTCTAAAACGAGTGGATGAAGAGCACTATGATTACAGCCTCCTCCATGACTGGGCACTCAAGGAGCGTGCAAATGGAAAATATCTCAGGATTGAAGATGCTGGGATCATAACACAGCTCTGAAGATCCAAGCCCCCACAATACTTCACAGAAAAGCCAGAACCTAACTCTGTATCAGACCTGAGCTGCTCTGGGACTTTCCAATACAGTATTACAGTGATGTAGAAAGTATGTGAGCAAGTGCATCTTGTTAATGTAGTCTTTTAGCACATGCTTACAGATGCCTTTACTGATGGCATTTTGACTCCTGTGGGATGTAGTGATCTGTGCCTAGATTGGGTGGGCTATTTCATGCTTCTTCTCTCTGCTTTCTAATAGTTATGCTAAAGGATGAGTATGTACTGAAAAAGTTATTTGCAAATGCTTTCTTATTTTTTCTTTCCATTAAAAAGATCTTTAATAGGTAGACCTTGTTTGGATTCTATGAATTGGTCCATTCTGTATAGAGCAAGGGCAGCTATCTGGCTTTTCCTTAGTGACACCTAGCAGAAGTGACTTATTTCTCCTCTTCCACTTTTTTTTTTTTGATATTATATAAGTAAACTATGCTGAGCTAACTACTGGTAAAGTCTGGGTCTACAGATGGGGAAATTTTATCTTCAAAGGCTGAATTTAGATACAATGATGAGAGAACTTTCAATTCTGATAAGGAGATTAAAATCCCTACTGAGGTACATGGTGGAGGTGTGTAACATATAGCAGCTGCATGAACAAACACTTGACATATGGCAAACTGAGTTGAAGTGTATTCTGGCTGAAAGCAATAGTAAGGTCAGTCTCCTTTCTGGAAGTATTTCAAAATCTCTAATGTGTTTGTGTGTTTGCCTACTGTACTAATAGCAAATGAGGATGGGAAAAATTTCAGTCTGTGCAGAAGGGTTTGCTTTGCCTCTGCAAACTTGTAATTTATACATATACTGGGCCCATGCATATTACTGTGATTAAACACTACTGAATTCTGAAAGAAGACTTAATGATGTTTTTGTGTTAAATCAGTTTGGCATGATGTGATATACTAATCTCCTAACATGCAGATGTTTCTAACTCCAAGGGGGAGGAAAATGCATACCATAATTTTTTTAATATTTCTTGTGTTGCCTTGCCATGTACACATATATGTGTGGGCTCCAAAGCCATATGCTACACAATAGGATGCTATCTGCTACTAATAAATGACCCCAGGGGCTTGAAGTGGAAAAATCTAATTATTTAGTACATTTTACTAGAAAATGCAGGAGCCAGAACTGTTCTGTCATTCCTTTCTTCATCTGGATAGGAGAGAGAGAATATAAGGAAAGGGGTGAGATAAGGACAGGGAGAGATCACTCAGCAATTACTGTCAAGGGCAAAACAGACTCCACTTGGAGAAACTAGTTTATTTTATTAACAATGAAATCAGAGTGGGATAATGAGAACCAAATCTTAAAGTACCTTTCCCTACTACCTTTCTTCTTTCTGGGCTTAGTTCCACTCACAAATTTTCTCTCTTCTCCTCCAGTGGCACAGGGGCTGTGTGAGTGAATGGGGGTTGCAGTCAGTTCATCACACGTCTACTGCTCCTTCCTCCTTGGAGGGAGGGCTCTTTACAATCTCCCCCTACTCCAGCATGAGGTATCTCCTTCCAGGAGACAGCCCTCCACCGACTTCTCCAGTGTGGGCTCTTTCCAGAAGCTGTAGTTCTTCGTGAACTGCTCCAGTGTGGGTCCCTTCCATGGGATGCAGCCCTTCGGGACCCCCCTGTTCAAGGGTAGGTCACCTCCAGGGCCACAAGTCCTGCCAGCAAACCTGTTTCTGTGTGGGTTCCTCTGTCCACGGGTCTTGCCAAGAGTCTGCTCCAGCCCAGGCCCCCAGTGGGGTCTCAGTCTCCTACAGCCATCCACTTGTTTCAGCATGGGCTCCTCCACGGGCTACAGGTGGATCTGTTCCACCAAGTACCTCCACGGGCTGCACCATGGGCTGCAGGGGAATCTCTGCTCCAGAGCCTGCAGCACCTCCTTCACCAAACTTGGTGTCTGCAGAGCTGTTGCTCTCACACATTCTCACTCTGACTGCAGTTTCTATTGCTGAGGATCTTTTCCTCCCTTCTTAAATCTGTTATCCCAGATGTGCTACCACCATTGCTGATGGTGCTCAGCCTTGGCCACTGGTGGGTCCATCTTGGAGCTGGCTGGCATCAGCTCTGCAGGACACAGGGGGAGCTTTTGGCAGCTTCTCACAGAAGGCACCCTCATAGCACCCCTGCTGCCAAAATCTGGCTAAGCAAACCTAATAAAGGGTAATGGAAATGCACTGTTTATGTGAACTCCTTAGGAAACAAAGTACCTCTAATAGTAATATAACTTCTGATTTAATTGTAAAAATATTTGTGTTGTTTTATTTAAAATGGAACACTGTAATCTGGAACACATGCAACTGATTTGTGTATCTGAAAGCATTGATTAAAAAACCCTATGCTGATTTCTGGATCCAAATAACAAAAAACTGCTCTCTTTAGTCTATGTGAATCCTTTCAACTTCTATTATTTTACAGTGCTACTATAAAATGAGGCAATATTTGTAGTTAAGAGTGAGCTGTAAAATTATTTTAATTTCTTGTTCACCTAATTTTTAAATTAAACTTCACGGTTTCTGATTTTGTCCTGGTTATTATTTGCCCTGTATCTTTCTTAGTAGTATATAATTTAAATTACTGAGTGGAAATACTAACTGTATCTGTCACTGTGAAGTCAGCCTCCCAATAGGCTAAGAGACTATCACTCTATGAGCATAAATTAATCCATAGTACTACAGCTCTAGTATTTTAAGTGATTTGGTGTATTTCCCTTTACTCCTCTGCTCTTTGAAGCATGTAATGGGGTGGTAGTGAAGGCACAGCTTTCAAATGAATTTGTGATTACAGACAAATCTATGCATTGGTACAGTTGAACAGCCAAACTGTGCCTGCTAAAATGAGTCATCTTACCCAAGAATCACCTTAGAATTCCAGTTTGCTGACTTGAAAATTATTCTTTCTGTCCATGGTAAAAGTTTTCTGGAAACACTGGACTTATAATACGTATTTGTGGGAAAATTGCCAGCCGTAGGGCCAGGAACTCGATGCACCTTAAAACTACTCTGTGTACCAAGTACCCATCAAGGTCTGCTGTTGTTTAACCCTCGATAGTCTTAAATTCATCCTTGCAGGTAACCCCCAAGGCAATATCCTTAGCCTTGACGACTCCCGTTCTGCACCTCCATCACGGTAATGCCGCCGATGTGACGGGACTTCTGCAATCACGGTGAAGCTTTCCTGGGGAGTTTGCGGGCGCTGATTAACTTCAAGCTCCAAATCACCAGCTGCATCAAATAAACCTCCCATTTCTGGCAGAAATGGCATCCAGCTGCCTTCACGGCACCCGTACGCAATACCTATAGCACCGGGTTTGAACCCTCTTCCGTTTACTGATCCCTGTTAAGTTTCAGGGGAAGAACCTCCAAGGGTGAACTATACCATCACTAGTCTGTGTAACACAGGGGCTGCCAAGGCTGCCGTACCGGGGGGAGCGGAGAAGCAGCGTGAGGGATGGCAGCAGGATCGCTACGGATCCTGCCCGGAGCTGAGCGCCAGGCAGCGAGTGCTGGAATTAACTGAGCAGCGGGCACCGCGACTGTGAAAACGACTGCGGATGAGCCAGGCGTGCCCAGCCCCCTGCGCCGGCGGCCGCACCACCTCTTTCCGGCCCGGCCCCGCGGCGGTGTCCCCGCCCCTCGCGAGCGCGGGGCATGCTAGGAAGGGCCGGGACGGCGCCGGGAGAACGCAGGCGCGGGCGGCGCCGGGCGCCTGGCTCATCCGCAGTCGTTTTCACAGTCGCGGTGCCCGCTGCTCAGTTAATTCCAGCACTCGCTGCCTGGCGCCCGTACGCAATACCTATAGCACCGGGTTTGAACCCTCTTCCGTTTACTGATCCCTGTTAAGTTTCAGGGGAAGAACCTCCAAGGGTGAACTATACCATCACTAGTCTGTG
>JACBWW010000001.1:44815184-45013573 GCA_020086605.1 Lanius collurio
AGCGGGCGGCCCATGGCCGTGGGCGGCGGGCACGATGACCGACTACAGCGAGGAGCAGCGCAACGAGCTGGAGGCGCTGGAGTCCATCTACCCGGACTCGTTCACGGGTGCGGGGCCGCGCTCGCAGCCGGCGTGCGGGGGGAGGAGCGGGAGGCCGCGCCGGGGCTGCCGCGGGTCCCGTGGGTGTTCGGGGTGCTGGGTCGCTTTCCCGGGCCGGGAACAGCAGAGCGCTCGATGGCGCTTGTGGCCCGGTGCGAGGGCGCTGCCTCTGCCGCGTTTAGCGTCGTGGCACGGCAGCCAGCCCGGCGTGGGCAGCCGGTCCCGTGTGCTGGAAGGATGCTCTTCGGAGAAGCCTTTCAGAAGATGCGGCCCTAGGTGGGAATCGCGGAGTTGGCTTGTGTGCCGACCGGTTTTCCTTTTCGGTAACAAGCCTGTCGCGACCGTAAGGCACGGGATGTTTTTGGGACCTTTAAAGGTGCTGTTTCCTCCGTAAATGTATTACCACTACCTGCCTTATTCCATTCCAGGTGGAAAAAAGGCAGGCTTTAATTCCCTGGTGCAGCATGTTATATTGCTGAAACTTTCGTGTTGTGGATACATTGGTTCATCAGTTTTTCAGGATTTTTAATTTACCGTGTAACAATCAAGAGTTTCCACCATGCCAGCTAATCCAACATGATTTTTGGCATTTGGTATCCGAAGAATATTAACAGTGGAAAAATCGTGGAGTTTTCTATTTCCTCCCTGCACAGTATCTACCGTGACTAGAATTCCACAGTATCTTACTTGGCAGTAACTTCACCACAAAGACATTTGCAAAGTACAGTTGCCTATTGCTTCTACCTGAAAACCTTTTCAGGTCTCCACTTTTATGTTAAAGATTACTTAAAGGTATATGAATTGATCTCTGGTAGCTGGGGATGCTGGATATCTGATACTGATATGGAAGTAATATTGTTTCATACAGCCTCTACTCTGATGCTTACTCAGAGTTACTGTTCACTCATTTAATGCTTTTATGTCCAAGAGAAGAGGGAGGAATGAAAACAGTAGCAGTACATTAGCAATTAGACAGAATTCAGTTGATACTTGGAGAACATGTACACTAATTTAGTCATAGGTTATAACAGTGATGCAGAGAAGTCCTTACACGAGGATATGGTCTGCAACTCGCAATTGTGCAATGAGTTTTTAGCCCGTGAAACACAGGTCATAGCTCTTGCTATGTTGGGTTGTGTATAACAGCAGTGTGCTGTCTGTCTTCTAGCTGCCTAATTCACACACTTTCATTCCAGTACATTGCTTGGTTAGTAGCATTTCTTACTTTAAGCTGTCTTAAATATAGGTGCAGTCATACTGTAAAAATAGTCCAGAGTCAAGAGTGCACTGGATGCTCATCAAACTCATCTAGTGCAGTAAAGCAAATTAGCTTTGGTCGTTTCCTGCACACAGTTACTCTGCTACCAGAAGTCATTTGATTGGATTTGCACTTTCTGGAACAGTGAAACTTCCAGAAGAGAAAGTTTTCCAAAAGTGAAACTTTTTGGTATTGTTTGATGATAGGTTCAACGAGCACTCCAGGTGTCACATCATATGGAAAATAGCTGTTAAATGAAAAGTGTTGTATTAATACGTTAAAAAGGCCCTAAATACTGTATCAAGAGCTTATTTTCTTCATCAGTCCTTGAGAAGTTCAGTTTTAGTGATGTGAAGAAGTAATTGTCTGATTTAGGGACTCCCTCCCTAACTTTTGCTGTTTTCCTTTTGAACAGTATTGTCAGAAAAGCCAACAACTTTCACAATCACTGTGACATCTGAAGCTGGAGAAAATGATGAAAGTAAGTTTGTCATGTCTTACTCGGAAACTTCTATATATGTTCAAACCTAATTCTATCACCAACAGCTATGTATACCTCCACTTAAACCCGTGTAGGGGCCTGATACATAAAACATTCCTTAGCAAATATAGTTCAAGGATTTGGGTGATCTTTGTACAGTTTGCAGAAATGTTATGCTCTCTCACTATAGGACTGCTTTCTGCTGAATCTCAAAGGCTTTGTAGTATAGCTTCGAAAAGTATGGGTTATCATCATCCTTGTAGTGGCTTGCAGACATGTTGTGGGGGAATTTTTTTTTCTGACTACTGTGCCAGCCATGTGGGAGAGTTGAGTCTGTGCTGTGATTGTGCAGCCCTTAAGGAACAGTTCCAGAGCAGAAGGCTGTGGGTCCCAAGTCCCATTTGTTAAGTACCAGTAATTGTGTGGGCATATTGTAAGCAAGCCTTGCTCCAAACAAGTTTGAAAGCTGCTGTTCTGGATACTATAACAGAAGGAATAAACTGGCACTGTCTTATTTAGTTTTAAAGGAGTAAGTCCTGGTTAGAGCAGGTGTCTGTGTTGAAGAGACTGCTGCGCTGCTGTGAGTCTGGAACTAAAGGAAAGCTTCTCCCTGGTGTTCTGAGAGGATATAAAAGGAACTTGATTCTTTTTTGCCTTGTTTCCGTGTTACCCTGGTTCTGGGTAACCCTGGTTCAGATTGCATGTTTTCTTAGGCAGTTCTCTCCTTAATAACTTCTACTGGATGTAGTGTCTTTGTCCACAGTGTGGAGCCTTGGAACCCAACATGGAGGTTGATACTCCAACCAGGCACACAGAATTTGAAGCGTTAATATGCTGACATTTTTTCTAGTTCTGTTGTTAGGACTCTTCCCTTTTTTCCAGCTTTGAGTAGAATATGAGGGAGAGGACATTAGTGCTGTAGTACCCATCATATAACAGAAGGTTTTTCAGTCTTACTAAAGACCTTTCAGACATGAGTAGGTTTTAATAGTTTGTGCAAGTGTAAATTTCATTGTCTTAATTTCTTTGAACTCTTGGGTTATGTTTAAATCTATTCATATTGTTTTAACACCTGTATAAGAAGACTGTTCCTTAAAGGCAATAATATTTTATATTCTATAATCTTTAGGCTGTTGATGCAGTAGAAAAATATACACTTAAAGTTATACAGAGTTATCGTGATAAGAATATGTGGTTTTTTATCTTGTAGCTGTCCAAACTACCCTTAAATTTACCTATAGAGAAAAATACCCTGATGAAACTCCACTATATGAAATTGTCTCACAGGAGAATCTTGACGATAATGATGTCATGGACATCATAAAACTGCTAGAGCAGCAGGTAAGGAAAATTGAATATCTTGATACAGCTTGATACCACTTTGCACTTCGCTGGAATTTCTCTCTCAAATCAGTTGTTCTCTGAGGTGTCTGCTATTGATCTGAAACCTGTTCCATAGGGACTGACTTTGAGGTTTGAGTTCAGTGAATGACACTATTGAGGTAAATTATGTTAATGGGGTAAGATATAGGGCTAATTCAGTGTGTGCAATAACATAGAATAATGAAATGAAAGTGCACTAGGGCTTCCTCTCTTTTCCACTTTTAGCTTAAGGTGAATTTGTTTCACTGTATATATAGTACTTGTGAAAATAAGCCAGATCAGTTTTGTTTGGAAATATTAAAAAAATGGCACATTGATTCTTTTTAATAACATAACTGTTTGGGAAGTGGGGTGGATCTTTTCAGCCTTTGGGATTGGTGAGAGTGCATTGTGAAGGAAAGAAGGAAGCACTTCTTTGGTTTCAGGAGCTCCTGACTAGTCCTCACTTCCTTAAAATTGCCATAGTATGTTCAGTGGGCATTTTTTTCATTTTCAGTTTGCTTCATATAACCTTCCTTCTACCAGCTGATGTTTTTTGGTTTTCCTGGGAAACTCACTTCAAAGGAGCATGTAATATTATTAAGGAATAAACTACTTCAGGAGAAGAAAGGTTCTGAGTGACTTGTCTCTTAGGGTTTATGATATTCAAATTTTAGAGTTGTGTTTCTACTGTAGGTTTTGTTTTCTTCATGAGAAAGCCTTTCATAAGATGTCTATAATGTGCTGATAACCTGAGCACAGACGTTCATCTTTGTGTTTTGCTGCACGCCCACTTGGGAATAACTAACTGGATTAACTGGCCGGCTGAATTTGAATTTTATGGAGAGGTTTTGCGACTGGTGCAGAGTGTGTCAGCTGTGCCCTCTGCATTTGCACAACATCCGGCTTTCTGCATTTATTTATTTATTATTTATTCATTCAGTTGCTGAAGGTTTGAGGTTCTTCTGTTTGAAGTTGCCTTCTTTATGTTGTAGGCAGAAGAAAATTTAGGAATGGTAATGATCTTCACTCTAGTCTCAGCAGTACAGGAGAAATTAAATGAAATAGTGGATCAAATAAAAACACGAAGAGAAGAGGAGAAGAAACAGAAAGAAAGAGAGGCAGAAGAAGAAGAGAAGGTATGTAAAATAACGTTTTCAACTAAAAAAGACCTTCTGCTTCTTTAAAATGCATTGGCTTGATGAAGGAGCAGTTCTCAGTTGCAGTGGGAAAGGAACAGCTATCCCAAAGATTATGTAACTGAAACTTAAGAAGATTGTTTAATGTATTTAAGTGATTATTTTTCCTTTTTTCTAAATCAGTCTTTTTAGAGTCTAACTGCATGTTCACAGTCCCCTCTATCATTACTTCCTAAGGCAGGGATTTTTCCCAAATGAAATCAGAAAAAAAACTGTAGACAGTTTTTTGTTGGCAGAAGGAAATGGGGAGCAAAAAAGGCTAGAATGTCATGCTGCACACAGGCTCCATGGTTTGAGGAAGACTGTGTTCCTTGGTAGACTGAGTGGATAGGGTGGAAGCTGTGGGACCAGTCTTCAAGACTGGTCTGCCCTCCTGTAGAATAGTTTTACCATTTGTGGATTGTGCTGTGATAAGCCCAACTAATGAGTCTTCACTCATTTCCTGAGAAATAGCTGGGGGACGATGGGACTTGGAAGGTTCTATATTTCTGAAAATGGCAAAGAAATATCTGAGACAAAATAATCCTTTTTTTCTGTTTCAATAAGATAAAAGGGTTAATGTACTTCAATGGGAAATATTTCAGTGTAGATTGCACTTAAGGGTTGATAAGAAGTGCTACCTACTTACAGATAACCTGAAGAGCTGTCAACTATTGCACTCTAAGTCCAAAAGGAGTAAGCTGCAGCCTTCTTCCATGAGAGTTTCCACCTCAGTATAGTTCCCTGGAGGGAGAGTCCCATGACAAAAACCTTAAGAATGTGTTCTTTGTATATTCTCAGCATTGAGATTGATTGCTCAGAATACTTCACAGCAAGCAGTGCTTCTGGAGTGTTGTAATTTAAATAATTAAGAGAATGCTCATCTTTACCTGTAGCTTTGCAAGTTGTGTTTGCAGCCTTGTTTTCTGTTCTTTCAGCAACGTTTTCATGGCACTCCTGTTACCATTGAGAATTTCCTTAATTGGAAAGCCAAGTTTGATGCAGAGCTCCTAGAAATAAAAAGGAAAAAGATGAAAGAAGAAGAACAAGCAGGCAAAAATAAGCTAAGTGGTATGTTTTAATACTGGTCATGAAGTGTCTGCGGTGGTACCAGACTATAATGACAAGTCTAAGAGTAATTTTCACACAGATGATAGGTCTTGGCATCCTGCTCTACAGTCTGCATGGCTTAGCTTTGAACTGGTTCTCCTGTGATGCTGGATCTACTTTTTGACTTGATTACCTGAAAAAACAGTGTTGTATCATTGTTCTGTTTTCTCCTCACTTCTGGCTAGTTTTGATGAAATTTGGCAAAGATGGAAATTTTAATGGTTAAAGTTTCATGAAAAGCTGTACAGGACAGGGGACATGCTTGATTCCTCTCTGAAGGGTATGCATTTGGGAATCTGCAAAGATAAAATAACAGAAATCAGGCTTCTGGTTTTTCTGTTCTTAAAAGTATTGTTAGTATGTGGTGTCTGTTTTCCTCTATACAAATGTAGTTTATAGAAGCTTCCCTTTACGAAACCAAAACCAGGCTTATTCTTGGATGTTATTAGTGTAATTCCAGTATTACCATGGACACCAACCAGTCTTGTTTGTGGACACTTACATAAGCAATGCAAATGTAGATGGAAGACAGGTGATATAAGTGGAAAGAATCTCGAGCTTTTCTTCCTGTCCCTCCCAGTCAGAAAGGCTTCACTTTGTCTTGTGTGATGTTGCCTTCACAGCTCTGTGTGTGTGTAGGAGCTGGTGGTTTGTGTGTAGATCCAAGTTGCTTTTTGAATGGGAGAATATATGGAAAAAGGTGAAGGAGCTAATTTCCTTCCCAGTTCCCACTGAGGATTTCTTGTGCAATGCAAGCTGAAGACTAAAGCAATAAGGACTGAACATAGGCTCTGGGGGGTGTAAATTTTTCTCACCTTCATTGTTGAAGTCTTAATAAGATTACAGTGACCCATTTCACAAATAAGAGGAGGGAACTTATTGGCGTGGATTAATCCTGGCTGAATTAAAAAAAAAAAAAACAACAAACAGAATGGGGAGCTTACAGAAATGAGCAGTTAAAAAAAAAAAAAAAAAACTACTGCTAGAATTGGTTGAGAAGACTAAAATACATGTGCTGACTCTTGTTGCCTTAGGTTAATAATTGTTCCAGAACTGTATGTGCTTATGTATTAGTTTTTATTTTATTTCTAGGTAAACAGCTGTTTGAAATGGATCACAACCTTGACACCTCTGACATCCAGTTCTTGGAGGAAGGTAAATTTTTATTTTATTCCATAACTGAACGGCAGTTGCTTAAAATAGGTCAAAATTCCTAAGCAAAATTTTCTGACTTAACATCTTACATCAGAATCACTTTTATTAGCAGCCTTGTGGTTGAGTTGATCTTATTTCCATTGTGTCTATTCATATGAATGGACTGAGAGCAAAACCAAAAAAAGAAAAGCAAAAACAAAACAAAAATCCCCAACCCTTTTTTTTTTTTTTTTTTTTTTAATATTAGCCAGCCTTCTCACCCTAGATTTCAAGCACAGGTCTTAATGTTCTGTCACCTTCTCTTTGAACCTCAACACCAACAGTAAACCAACAGCAGGTCAAAATAAATGCCATTTGCTTCTGTGCAACCCAGTTCTTCTTCACAGTTTGTGCAGATGTGCCTGTTCTAAAATACTGACGTGGTGCCAGAAGGAAATTTTGTAAGCCTGTGCCAGAAAAATGCTAAACTTGGAAAACCAGTTGGAGATAAAGCATATAAAACTACTCACAGTAATATAGCTATTTAATTTGCTGTACTGCTTTTTAGTATCCTAGTTTAAAACATCTGAGTTTTGAGGTAAGAGAAAGCCGCATGATGTCTACTGGTATCATGAAATACAGGTGGAAGAGTCAAAATTCTTCTCTGCAAGTAACAATTTTAAAAAAAGTTTATGAATGTCAGTGAGTATGAACTTGAAATGGCAGTAATGGGGAAGTTTAGTTTCTTTTACAGGGAATAATTTAATCTTGTCTTCCTCCAAAATACCTGAAGTGAAGATAGTTTGTTGATGGTACATTTGGGTGCCTCAAGGGAGGAACAGACGTTTACCTGGGTTCTGTGCCCAAATGATTCGGGTTTAATACATTAATTTGTAATCCTGTTGCTACTGGTGAACAAAAACTCCCATTCTTACTGCTGGTTGCATTCTATCATAGATGCAACAGGTTACTAACTCAATTTTAATATTACATTAGCATGTACTACTGTTTTTCAGAGGGTAATGGCATTTATCTTGTAAAGGTGTTTTAAAATCCAGTGAAATAATAGAACCTTTATTTGGTGGCCAGAAGATGTCACTGTTGATACATAAAAATAAAATAGTAGGCGTCCTCAAGTTTTATCCTTAGGCCAGCAGCATCTCTTTCAGAAGAAAATAAGAAAGTAAGCAAAGCTTCATCTTGCTTATAAAATTTAAATCTGAAAGCAAATGTATGTATGTCAGCATATGGCATGTAAGGGATTTTTTATGAACCCTGTGAGGTCCTGAGCTCCTACTTTGACTGTCCTGAGGAGAAAGGATCTCTGCTTCTGGCAAATGTAAATATTAGTTTTGTGTTCCCAGTGAATTCCTGCACAACATTTCTCTTGAGTGGGTTTTGATACAAGGGGAAAAAAAAAAACAACTTTAGCTGTGAAAAGACAAAATGTAGCATTTACTTTTCCATATCTGATGTATAAAAAAACAAGTCAGTTGGCAACCACCTACATTGAGGAACTAACATGAAAAAGTCTTGTGTGTTTTGTTGTTGTTACTGTTTTCCTTGTTGCATGAAAATAAAGTATCTTCCTGTTCCTTACAGCTGGAAACAATGTGGAGGTTGATGAATCTTTATTCCAAGAAATGGATGATTTAGAATTGGAGGATGAAGAGGATGACCCTGACTACAACCCTGTTAATTTAGATAGTGATTAGACTTACTTGAACTGATTCTGTCATCAGTATGGACATACATAAGGAGAGAGGGGCAGGCAGGAAAGCCACAGCATCTGTGGTTTTAGTAATGTGTATTGTTTTTCTTTTTTCTTAATTTTTTTTTCCAAAGAAAAAGCCAAATTATTTTTAAATCCAGGAGAATGGTCTTCTGATGACTTTCACTATAAATAAATTTACTTTAATATTTCAAATGAACAATTTGAGAAATAGTGATCTGTCTGCAAACACTTTTCTCTTTTCTCTGATTTTTTTCCTTCCCACTTCTGTAATTGTCCTTTGAAGAGATGTGGCAACATGCAAGATGGAAAGATATTACAGCAAGCACTAAACACACCTGCATCTGAATGCTGAGCATCTGTTCTGCTGTCTTCCACCTGGGATAAACAGGGGCAGCTTTGGTGAATAAAAGGGATCACATACTATGCAGTTACTTATTTTTTGTTTCTTCCTCCTGTGGAATTTTTTAATAAGTCAGTTCTGGTGCCCGAATTTATCAGCTGTAGACAGACAGCACTAATCACCTTTGTTGTATAGCCTTATTAAAGTTTAATGGAAACCATTTCCATACAATTTGGCAAAAAATTTTACTCTTAGTCATGAATAATATTTTCAAAATGCTGAGTCCAGGTCAGTAGGGGAAAAAAACCAGAGTGTTAAGTCCTCTTGAAGCTTGGTTGATTTGTTCAGAGAGGGTTTGGGTTTTTTTGAATATCTGCATCAATGAACTATGAAAAATCAAAATCCATCCTAGGAAGATTAGTTTGCTTTTGGCAGCAGACTGTGTTGAAACACTATGAGTGGAGTGCACATTACAGCACCAGGGTTTATAGAGTGCTTTATAGATTTGAATGTAACTGCTGTAGTTTTGGAAGCATCTTGGTGGTGGCCTGTGAAGGTTAGCTCAGAATGCAGTAAAGCTACACATCAACTTGGGGATGTTACCCATCCTGCAGCGTTGCTTCTGGAGCTAACAGATGTTAGACTCCTCCCTTACCACCTCCAAAAAGTCCAAACGCTGCAAGAACTGTGTGTTTAAACATGCTGTGTTGGGAGGATAATGGTGTCAAGAGACAGCTTTCCAAATAGAGAGATAGGCACCTCAGTGATTAAACACTGTGTGCTGAATTTTAAACACTTAGTAGACTGCCTTAACTGTGCCAGCTTCAGTCTTTGAAGAAGGTTGCACTGAAGTGTCACAATGCTTAGAGGAACTATAAATGTACTAATTTTAGTATTTGAAAATTCCATATTCAAAATGAGAAGTTTAATTACTGAAATAATTTTATGGTGTATAAGTTTCTCTGCTCATACTGCTTGAGAACATCTGTTTAAGATGAACTCTTTTTTTTTTTTTTATTCAAGATGAATAAATTTCTAGTAGATAGAAATAAGTGTTCAAGTACCCTGTAAATACTTTTATAAATTAACCATGTGCCTTTGTTCCTACTGTCCTCCCTTTGATCTTTTTAATTTTGGCTACTAAGAACTCTAGATAAGCATCTAGGTCTCAATGATAATGTTGTATGTTTCAAAGCAATAAGCAGGATCTGTGCTCCAGCAGAGTTACCAAATACATTAAAAAAATAACAATGTGATATTGCATCTTGTCTTTTCCAAAGATAGTTGGATTGAAAGCTTCATAGCTACTACATCCAGCTTCCTGTGTAATTGCTAGAATGCTTTGAAATGCTCTTCAGCACTGAATTTATTTCTGGTATGTCTCAATTCAGCTGCATAAAACCCCATTTAATTCCTAAGGCTGCTTTCCATTTTTAGCTATGTTTAAAAGTGGCGCTTTTCCATAAAAGGAGTGAATTGGACTTCTTTAAATTTGGACTGAATCCAAGAATCCTGTGTAGTCTGTGCAAATGTGGTAAGCAGAAAATTTTCCAAGTAGATCACTGATAAGTCATCTACATACAAAAGAAAATTTCTCATTAATTTTATTTCTAGAATAATGATATTTTCTAGTCTGTTTTCACCCTATCAGATTTACTGGTTTTCATGCAGAGAATGTATAGCTTAAAAAATGTTAAAATTATGTAAAACAAGTTTAAACGTGAAAATGTGTTTTTGCTGTTACATTTCAAAGCAGAGGAAATAATAAGGGTTGAAGTGACAAAAAATTGCATGAAAGTCTGTTCCTCCAGGTATGTGGAAGAAGTTTTAGTGACTCAAGTCTGAGCTGCAGATTTGTTTTAGCTTTGCTAGCAATTAACATCTGTGAAATAAAAGGGATTTGACTGAGAGTAAGCTTGGCTCTGTGTGTGTTAGTTTGCTGAAGTAAACAGAGAGAAGGGTTTTTTTGGTGGAAAAAGTTTGAGTGGGATATTTAAATTTGCATATGTACTTTGGATTAGATTGAAAACTAATTCTTAATAATTGAATAAAATCCCATTCATAAACTTTCACAGAAATACAGTAATTTAAAATCCTGGTGCTGACAACTTTTCTTGTATATTCTTAACTGCCTCAGTCCACAGCATGCACTGTAAGGCAATAGTGAGTTGCAACACTGCACCTTGACCAGAGTGAATTTAGTTATGAACATGCTGACTGTTTTGAATAGTCGGTGCCTGAGCTCTGTTAAAATTCAGAGGCCAGTGCCTACCACATGAAGATGCTGTGGGTAAAAGTTCAAGCATGCTGCAAAGCCTAGGATTTTTGCATCCAATTTATGATTGCAGTATTGGCATACCACCTCTTCTTTCCTTCCATTTGACATGCATTACAGACCAGGGCTAATAAAGGAGCTGATAGTCCCCCAATTCCCAGGAACTCTCTCCCCAGTCTGAGCTCCTCCAGTGTCCTAAAGTATTTAAACCTTTCACAGCTCAAAAGCTTCTACATACCTACTGAAAGTATTTGCATAACTATTTAATTTCATGCATACTTCAACAAAAATCAGTGGTTTATGGGTTGTAATAGCTTCACATGTCCATGTGTTTCACTGCTTCCAGAAACGACAAGTTCTTGTTGCCAGAGCACATTAAACATGAAAGAAACAGGTTACTGGTAAGGCTCTTACACCTGTATTTAGGTGTCACCCTAGAAGAGAGTCTAAATGAAAGGGATGTATCTAAGCTCCAATAACTGGATGCTCTGGCATGATACAGCTGCTAAAGCAAAGACACCCTGTGCTACCTGCAACACACTCCACCATCCCTCCCAGCCTCCAGCTACCCTCCTGGAGGGGCAGGGCTCTTACATTCAACCAGAGCAGCACCTTCTAGGTACAGTAAAGTGCCTCAAACACCCAAGATACTTGCTGCATTAGTCAGCTCCAGTCTCTTAAATGGCATTAACCCTGCACAACAGAGCCACTAGTCAAAAGGCAGTTCAAATGTCCTTTTGGGATATATATTATAAAACATACAAAAAGTAGAAATTTTAAAAAAAGGATGAAGTGAAAATTGAATAAACACTTTTAAAAAAATATATTAATTTTATTCATTCATGGTACAAAAGGAGTATTTTCTTCCTCTATCCCAAAGGATTGTCTTGCACAGCACCTAAAGCACACACACTCTACTCTGGACACCGCTTTCTTAGAGCTCTTAGCCAATGCCAACACTGAGCCACCTCCTAGGCACATGTCTTCATGTTTAAAAGTGGTACATCTAGACAAGCCAGCTAACTGACAAGTTCACTAGTAAACTAATCCCTGGTGAACAGACTGAATCGTGAAGAAACAGAGGACTGGTCACAGTAGCAGCATAAACACATTTGCAGAGGTAAACCATGACCAGGAACTCCAATTAAGTAGCTCCATAGTATCTGTATCCACTGCTCACTGACAACGGTGCATAATTTGCTACAAGACAGTAGGTGTTGCTAATTAAAGCAACTAAGAAAATAACACATTTTCTAGTAAGACAAAGAACAAAATACGTCAGAGTTACAGTTGTATCAGGATGCCAGTGTTCCAACTGAACACAAAAACTACACGTTTACTCCAGTGTTGTGCTTCCCCAGAGCTCCCAAGCATTTATGGAGACTATTCATATAGTTTAAGTCTAAAAATTGTTGAGTTAGGGTCCACAGTCCAGCAGTTTAGTGTTTTGCACCCAGCAAGTTCCAAAAGCAGGTTACAAATGTCTCCTTTAAGGTATCTTTTCTGATGTTAAGACCTGAGAAGCATGGCAGCGATCCTAAAAATAGATGGAGAGAGGGGAAAAGAAAGTACTTTAATTAACAAAACCAGCACTTTAAAGAGCTTCTTCCAAATTAGTAGTTTAGCAATATTAATGAGTGTAAGGGGGTACATTTCATCTTAAGTAAATGGGAGCTTCCAAGACAACACTCTAAGCAACTGATATTTTTAAATACAAATCAAATCTTTGAAAAGAAGAAAAATAAAGTGGCAAACCAAAAAGAAATGAACACTACCCACTGCCATGAAATCCCAAACAACACTTTTTTTTCCACTGTGTCCTGAATTTTAAGGCTTTTTCCAGTAGGAGGAGAGGATGGCCATGTTTCACTGATATTTCCGACATGTTTAGGGCCAGAAAACACTTCATACCTCATTTCAACATACAAATTAAATATAGCCGAGCTAGTGATTCAGTTGCCACTTATTTCATAGTTTAAATAAAAGTGTGTCCTGAAGTTTGAACATGCTGAACAGCACTGATAAGACACCACTGAACTGGAACATGGGTCCTCAGAATCAATTTATTAGTGTAGGAAAGAAAAAGCTTCAAAAACCAAAACCACATCTGGCACTCAGCTGAAAACTTCTAAGGTCTTAAAAAAGGTAAAATACCCAAAGTCAAACACATGGATAAGGTTTATAAATTTCAACAGCTCAAACCTCTGAACGTAATTTTGCACCATGAGTGTTTGTAAGTAACATATATGCTCTAGTCAATTATTTAGGAGAAAACATTGTAAGAAAATGAAAAGTTAAAGAAAGCCTAATTTACACCTGTAAACAGCTGAAAGCTTCATACAAGACTTAGAAGCTGTCAGTTGCATCAAGGTGGCATCCATTTATATGCAAAACATTTTTGGTTTTGATATCCTGAGATTACATAAGCAGAAAGCAGAAGAGAAAGAGAACAAGGAAAGTGAAGAGGTGCAAAAAATCCACCATGCAACCATATATGTATATGCATTCAAAGAGATGCAGATGGTCTTAAATTTTCACAAACACAAACTGTTTTCTGAGATACTTACAGATTTCTCTTCCAAAGAGAGCACCCCATCTACAGCCACTATCTGGTATTGCTTTTCTTTTAGGCTACCCAAAAATTTCCGAAGTAGTTTGAGGCCAGTTCCATCATTGTTTTGTTTCAGCAGTTTCTGCATTTCTTGGGAAGAACATCCCGGGTCAAACAGTAGCAAACATAAGCTTTTGTTCTTCTTCTCTTCTATTCCAACAACAGTACGACTATGACCTAATACAGAAAGAGAGTTTCAGCAGTTTAAAAACACTTAAATACCATTTACTTCCTTGTAACATACAATTGATTTTCACATCAAGGAAGGCATTACTCAAAATTTAAGAAGATAGTTATAAGAGGACATGTCAAAAAGTTGAGACCCCAATCACATTCAGCCCTTCCATCCAACAAAAATACAAACTTTAATGTTGCTCTTACTAAATAGGAAAATTACAGGGAAATAAAGCCATGTCTTCAATTCAATGAAGAACTAAAAAATGGTGCCCTGAACTGCAGGACGTATAAAGATAGATAGAGAATACTCAGAAACCAGCATATTGTGACACTGACCTTGATGTTGCAAGTAGATAGGTGGTTTGGAAGTACACACCACCTTTGCACCACCTTCATTATCTGTAGAATAGTAATGCAAAATCCACTCAAACAAACGAGGGTGTGTACCCATAGGGCCAGTGGGTTTGTGAAAGTCAATGATTTGGCACCTACAAAACATTGAGAATGAAAACAACAATATAATTTCAGGCAGGTTGCTTGTTAAACCAATTTTTTCACCTCTGGGTCCCATCCTCCTGCATCAAGTGGTTCCTACTACATTTTTACTTTTTAGTACAGGAGGAGGGGACACATAATTATAAAGCAATGTAACATGTACTGTCCCAAACTGGAAACTTTATTACATAACAAGGTAGTTATATTACTCTATTCAGTCTAACAAGAACTTGTGAAACTTGCAAAAATTTATGTCACATTTTTTGCATGTGATACACGTACACTAGAGAATCCAGTTAAAAGCCATAGAAAATAGCTGAAATTCATATTCTTGAGAAGAAACTTTTAAGAGAAATTAAGTTTTAAATTAATGCTTTAATTTATGCATACGTAGCATAATTCTGCATCAAGTCTCAATGATCTAAGCACTTACTCCGTTTATGTATCTCCTGTAAGTAGTTATATGTACCTATAAGTAGTTACACAGATTCATGCTGCATTAAATCAGATCTGCTTATATATTAGTTAAATTTAGTCACTAGGGTGGCTTTGTTACCACACAGTTGGGAATTCTAAACTTTAAAGGTACAGCACTTAAACCAGCAGTTAAAAATAACAACAAAAAGAAATATTTACTTTATCCTGAGACTGGTTAACAGTGAATAAATTTCACATGCTCCTATCCATGCTTTGGAACCATGTAATCTGTTGTTGAAGTGAGATGCCCCATGAGGATCAAAACCTTCTCTCCAGGCATCTTCAATCATGGACTGAATCTTTGGTATACTAGGAATTAGTGTAGTATCTGGAACAGAAAAGCTTTTGAATTGTTGTTACGGGGATTGAAATAGTCTATTAATTGAAAATATTCAGCTTATTTTATAAGAGGCAGTTGATGTTACGAAGATGCACCAAAAAAACTAAAGGTAAAATTTCAACCACATCATGCCTTGCCAGTATTAACCTCTGACTCTTTCACAGTAAGTTCCAATTGTGTAACAACCATTTAATAGGTACCATTGACCTTGTAAGACTTGCTGTGTAAATGAAAAGGCAAAACATCAGTCAGCAGGTTGTCATCCAAGATATGTGGAACAAACAGCATTTTGTTTAATACCTCTCAGGCAGTCGTTGTAGAAGCTGTTTTGCAACAGTGAGGAAAGGAGCATTTGGAAATTCCTGTAACCACAACCCCAGCCTCTGTCACCCAAAGATGAGTGGAAGTGATCTACTCCTGCTGACAGCCACACACGTCTCACATCTTTGTTCTCATTCTGATAGTACTTGCACAATGCTTCAATGACTCCTAAAGGAAGACAAAATATGAAGTCTATCTGTAAAATGAACTACAGAATCTACCAGAAGATTCCTTCCTCAACTTAGAACAGATACAGATTAATACAATTTATTTTAAAACTTTTAGGTGATGCTATGCTACATTCAGAACCCAAGTCACAGAACTGCACCTATTTCATTTCAGTGGTCTTTACTTTGAGGAATTTAAGTACTATGAAGCTTTCAAAACTAAATCTATTTTTTAACTATTGCTATAAAATGATTATTTTAAATTAAACAGCTTGGACTAAATTATAAACTGTGATAGTCACAGGAACTATTATAATGATACAGAAAGAGTATGCCACCAATAAAGCATTCCTACACCTCTACAACCTCCAGTACAACAACTCCTTAAAAACATGGCAATACTTAAGCATACTACATAAATCTTTTATTTCCCCCCCAACTTATTTTTCTTGGAGAAACTAAGAGGAGAAAAAAAAAATTGCACTTCCTGAGAATTGAACTGTAAATTATCAAAAATTGAACTTGAGAATTACCGCAAACATTTTTAAATAATCCTCCTGCAGGATATTCCAAGCTCTCCTTTGTTACATGAAACAATATGTTTGGGAATGCTCTCTCCAATTCATATAGGTAAATGCTCAAAGCCCCTTTATTGCTGTGCTCTTGTGAAGAGAATTATTCCACAGACACCACAAATTATTTTCTAAGAACCTTTCTGAAATCTAAATCATTACCAAGAATGAAAACTTTGAGCTATTTCCATGCAATTGATTTGACAGAAGAAATTTTATTTTACCTGTTAAGAACCAAGTGGATACTTTGCAAGCCAGAACCACTAGCAATAGGCTAAAAGACCTTTGAACTGTGGTCTTGGAAAGTAAAGACAAGGGAGCCTTTTGAAAGGGACACAGAAATCCACCTGCCCTGTATTTTTGCACCAACCATAAAACATTTAAAAGAAGATTGAGAGGGTAGATGACCCCCACAGTATTCCCCGGAATGGGGGAGAGAATCCTTGCCACTAATAAGAGATGAACAGGACTTCTCAATGTTCTCGGACTCAAGGTTGTTTATTGCTATCTTATCAGTAAAGTACAAGTCAGCAGTATTTCATGAAGCTGAGAAGATGCAAAAGGCGCAGTACAAAAAATCCGTTGCCCTTTTATAGACACATCAACCAATTATACATTATTTTTATTTTTCTACCAATGTCTAGCAGGTCACCTAGTCACTCAGACAGCAACTGCAGACTTTTCTGATCAATAATCTTGTTTCAGCACTGTCGCAGAACATGGAGTAGATGAAGAAGGAAGAAAAAGGTAGAAAAGAACAACAATTCTCCATCTTGCTGTTTGCTGATTTATCTACTTATGATACTAAAAACCCTAAAAGCTCTAAGATTTTTCATCCTGCAACAAATCACATATTATACAACCACTTGACTTACACCTTTGTAAATTCAAACTCATTCTAAAGGCCTAGCAGCCTTTTCCATGGACAAAAGTTAAAAGTGTTGTACAGGGGGGTGTACAAGTGGGTATAAATGCCTTAAATAAGGTAGGGAAATATTCTCCATATTCTGGACTCCCACAAAGATGTATCAAGTAGATGTCCATTCCTCCCAGTCCTCTCTTGGACTTTGTAATCAGATGAACACTCGGCTTACCTGCAACCAGCTCACACAAAATAACAGAATTTTACACAATTAACAGAGACACAAGACAAAAAGCTGCTGTAAATTTGAACAGCTACATTGGATTAGGAACCAGTGAGTGATAATCAGTAAACAAGCATAGAGTCAAGGGCAACCAACTTGTAATAAGAGATTTGCATCTTCTGATACATACCATATCTGTGCCCTTAACCAGACAACCTGGTGCCAAGGTTACATTAAAAAAAAAAAAGAAGAGAAAGAGCCTTCAGTTGAGAATACAGATCAAAATATACCAAGCCTTAATTTCCTTCTTAGTTTAGGACTATAACAATATAGATTGATCTGGAAAATAAGGTTTAGAACTAGGACACAACCAATTATTAACAATGATTTATATGTTTTGCTAAAGACTGTTTGGTCACTACAATCTAGGTCTAGAAAGAACAGTTTTAGTTGTATACTTTTAGCGTCTTTACCTGAAGTCTTTGTTTTCCCATCATCTATACCAGAAGCCAAACTTTCCATCATGTCAGCTTTTCTCTTATGATATTCAAAGGGCTGCATCCTTCCTCGATCAACTTCTCTTTCCATATTCCTTAGAAATTGCTGCTTGAAGCCACCAGAATTATCCAAGCCATACTGTCTCTGTTCAGGATGGAATGTGCATGATTTAAATTACATTTTAAAAATTCATCTTTTGTGCAAGCAGTTTCTCAAAACCACCATCAGTAACTTTTAAAAATGGTGTGACATAAAAACTTCAGAATTACAATTATTTTAGAGCTGAAGACCAAGCTTCATTCCTGAATATGAATGTGGAATTAAGAAAGCCACACCTGGAAGAGCAGGCACGTCTCTCTCCTCACTTTTTGGCAGAGCCACTGGCACAGAGGCAGTCTGGCAAGGAGGTAGTGAGAGTGGGAAGTGAGTTACCAAGGCTGTGAAATGGGAGGCAGAGGGAAGCAGGACTGGGAACAGGTGATGGTATTCCAGTAAAGACAGCCAGCCTCTGCCACTCTGGCAGGGAATACGCCCCAGGCTGCATTGCAAGGCAGAGCTCTAGAGCTGGGTGGAGCATAGGCAGCAGGTGTGCTGGGAGGGCAGAACACCAAGTACAGGGAGCAGCCAGCCCCATCCTGAACCAGCATCACTCAAAACCGTAAAGCCAAGTAGCTCAAGGCTGTCATGTCCAGTACCTCTGCCAGGATCAGCATTGCCAAGAGACTGAATTTGCTTCCAACCCACCCCTGCACCATTACCTCAACACAGACTATGTGACTTGCACAGGTCTGATTTGGTAATGCCATTCCAGGACATTACAACTCCAAGATACTCAGCTTCTAAAGGCACAACTGTTTGTAATTTCACCATTTAGAAACAACAGTGTACCTGCAGCTTTTTAAATTCTTCCCTCTCGCGCTTCTCTTCTTCTGATCTCTGCCGTTCATCTTCTTCAGTTTGGAGCTGCTGAGCCAGTTCTAGATCTCCAATGTTTCCGCCTACCCCAGAGTAACATTCCAAAGTGAGGGGACTTGGTCAGGAGGTTAGTAATGCTTTGAGGAATCATTTGTTTCATTTTCAAGATTCCTTTCTAAGCAGACGTACGTAAACACGACTGGGCATTAATTTCAGGAGATGCACTCCACATTATTTTGAGCTATTAACAAAGAACACTGAATGGGACTGACTGCATTCAGTCTACCAAGACTCAGACTCTTGACTTGGACAAAGCTTATGCAGTTGCTGGAGCAATTACTTGGCAAATACTGCATGTACCTCTACCACTGGGAAGACAGCTTTTACATTTTACAGTGTTTCACTTCACTGTTAGCAAGAAGTCACAGTTCCTTTACTACCACACACTTGTTAGCTTCTAGGACCATTGCCAGCAGTCTCATAAAGAAGTGACAAAAATTCACAATCAGAAAACTGAATAGGAAATTGCCAGAATTCTGCTAGCTATGTTATAAAATAAAATTGTTTTGATATTTTACTTTAATGCTATGACTAACAAACCAGCAAAGTATTTGCAGAAAAGGATTGAGAAAAAAATTTAAGTTTTCATAAGCTATAAATTCTCAACTCATCACAGCAGAACATGCTATTGTAAACCTTATTTATATAAACCTCTACAGAGCTAATAAAAAAAATATAATACCGCCGTCTTTTAAACATTTTTTGCTCTAAGTTTTTCTTTTGGCTAACATGCAGTTCATTAACTTAACAACCACGCATAGACAAAGATTTCTTTTAGCATGGTAATTAAGTTGAGCACTTGGGCAAGTGATACGACCTAACTATATTAACTTCACTATACAAGGGTCCAGTTCCCTTTAAATACAGAAATATTTATTTTAAATTTTATGTGAGATTCTATACTACAACCTGCAAATATTTGCAAATGCTTTCAAGTATTATCAAGCCTGTATCCTCTCATGTACCTTCGAAAAAGCTGTGTTCCTCTAAGTGTAAATCCACATGTTCTTCAAGAATCTGAATGTTTGTACAGGTAAGACTACACATAGGACATTCATATAGCTGTTCACCATTTCCTGTGTCTGAAAAAGAAATGCAGTTTCTTGATTAATGCAATTCCTGGTTTTTTTTGCGAGAATCATCCCCTAACTGATATACAGCCTAAGACATATACACAGTAATGAAGTTTGTGTTGCCATTGAAATTCTCCAGTGAAAGGCAGCAAATTCTACACAGCTGTTACTTTCCTAACCTCTTAAGAATTTGTATCTAAATATGCAAAAATTTTAAGACATTTTCCTTCTTTCAATTAAGTTTTTCCCCATTTAGCTTACAGATCACAATTTGCTATGGTAATGCTTATATCAAGAAATGCTTAGACTGAAATACCAAACTATTAATAAAAAGACAGTTCTGCTAACAGAAGAACATTTGCTTACAAAAATTTAAAATTCATGTAATGACACAGCAGTTGGTGGGCTGAAAGAATAAAAAGTGCTATCATTCTTATTTTGCTGGTCTTCCTGCATTTCCTCAAATAACATTCTTTCTGCAGTTTTAGTATCATTACTGAGGGTACCACGTAGTATAGGCAAAATTCAAAAGGATTTGTGGAGATCATCCACTTCCTGGTAGAATGGTCAAATTAAATAGGGTAAGTTACACACGGCTTTTCCCAGTCTTTTTTTTTTGTTTTTTCCAATTCCAAGTATAGACTCTCCACAAACTCCCCAGAGAACACATTCTAGTGTTTGACCATTCTCACAGTAAAAAGAAGTCGTCTTGCATTTAAATGGCATTCCTCGAGTTTTGACTTGTGCTTGCTGCTTGTTGTCCTGTCACTGGGAACCAAAGGCAAGTGCTCGACTCCACAGTTCTTTACTGCTCTCCTCTTGAGTCCCCTAGATTTTATCTGCACCTTCCTCGGTTGACAAAACACAAGAATTGATATCCTGTGTTAGCAGTTTCTGGAAGGCATTTGTCCCAGCAAAATGTTTATGGCTGGTCGGAAGAAAATTTCGTGGTATAATCATCTAAATTCACCAGCAGCATTTAAGGTAGTGCTGTAAACATGCTAGTTTTCTGAAACATGCTAAATACATAAAAAACCCCAAAACACTCTTACTACAACTATTTTTAAAGTAGAAACTGGTATGCAGGTAAGTAAATTATTCAAGGTGTGCATTATTTGCACCCACGGAAGTGTTCAATGCAACGACCTGGGGGTGGGTGTGTTGCGGGTTTGTTAAGAAAAATATTTTAATCACAGAATATGCAGTGTGGTTGACTGCACTGGCACATTTTGCATCCTAATTATCGTTTATCTAGTCCTTATGCGTACAGCTTGTTACATCACAAACGCTAGCGTTCCAGGCGTATTACCCACCAGCAGAGATGCCACCTTTAATTTTCTGAATTAACTACCAGTAACTTCGGCCAGTTAGTCAAAATAAAATTCTGATCACGCCTAGAATAAAATAGAGTATTGAAAGGCATAACTATTTCCTTTGCTCCAACTTTATAGCAGGCCGGTTCCCCGCTGCCCCCCCGATGCCTGCAGAGGCATCCCCCGCCTCCCCGCCGCCGCTTACCCGTGCCCGGGGCGCCCAGCAGGTGCCCGTGCCGCGCCCTGACGTGCTCCTCCAGCTCCCGTCCCGCCGCCTCCCCGCAGAACGGGCACTCGGGCGGCGCCTCGGGCCGGCGGGAGCCCGGCGGGCCCGGCTCCGGGTGGGCCATCTCCATGTGCCGGCGGAGCTCGTCGCAGCCCGCGGCGCTGGCGGCGGCGGCGAACAGCGGGCAGTGGGGCTGGCGGCGGCACAGCGACGGGCGACGCAGGTGCCGCCTGGCCGCCGCCTCGGAGGGCAGCGCCTGCCCGCACACTCCGCACAGCACCATCGGGCCGCCGCGCCCCCTCCACGGAGCTCCCTTCCCGCCCAGGGGGCCGGGGCGGGTGCGTGCCGCGCAGAGCCTGCTGGGAACCGCGGGCCCCGCCCCCCGGCCAGTGCGGCGCGCGGCGGGGCGGCGTCCGCCATCTTGCCTCGGTGTCTTCCGCCGGTGCGGAGCGCTTCGGAGTGGGGATCTCGGGTTTGGACGGCGCCGGGCGCCGGGTGTGCCCGCCGCGATGGGTAAGGAGGGAAAAGCGATGAGAGCCGGCGGGTAGGGGCAGCAGAGGCTGCACCGTTTATGGGGCGGGGTGCCCGGTGCAGTCGGGCTCCCCGGCGCAGGCCAGTCTGCCGTTGGCTCTCGCGGGGCATTGCCCACACGGCAGCTCGCTGGGGGCTGGGACGGGGTGTCCGCTTCCTCAGGCAGGAGGGCCCTGCTCTCCTCCCTCTTCCCTGTCCTGCTGCTGATGGAGGGAGCTCTCCACCCCTTCTGCTGGGGACGTGTGTAGCTGCGTGGGTGGGTGTCCGGCCTCTCGGGCTGAGAGGTCAGTCAGTCCTGGCGGTCTCGGACTGGTCAGTCCTTACGAGCTGGGCCGGTGCGAAGCCTGTGGGCAGCGTCCGGCCGGGGAGGGGTTGGAGGTACAGCGAGACGCCGTGTTTAGGGAGCCTTATGTAGACAAGGAGGGGAAAAAAAAGTCGTGTGATAGGACTTGGACTATGCCCAACAAGTGGGCGCAGTGCAGGAATTTGGTGGGTGAGGGCTTTGATGTTAAAACGTGTGTAGTTTTGTAGCACAGAAGCGCAGGCTTGCTTGGAATCTAGATGCAGAAGGTGTGAAACCAGGGACTGCCAGTCTTCTTGCCCTTACGATGTCTACATCAAAAGCCTTGTGGAGGGAATGAAGCGATAAATTTTTAAGCTTTTCTTTTTAAGAACAGTTTTAGACCTTCCTTCCAGTTGTCCTTCTGTAACTCTTCACAGAGCTGGTGACTGGATTACTTTGAATGTGTATTTCTCTTGTTCAGTCCATTTTCTGGCCTGACAGTTTCATTGGCACAACTAAATTAGCAAGGCATGAGCGATTAAGAAAGAGATGGTGTTCTAGGACTAGGTAATCCAGTAGCATTGTTGGGAAAATAAAGTTACGTGACTGTTTCAATAAATTTGCCTTAGACAGTGACACACTTAGCATTGTTATGCAGACATGTCAGTAGTTTACTTAGCTTCTTGTGAAGCAAACACATGGGTGAAACAGGCCTCTGAGTCCTTGGGGAGTCAGCCTAAGTCTGCAGTCTGTTTTCCTCTCATAGCTTGTGTTTATTGCTTAATGGTCCTTGATACTGCTGATTTAAAAAAAAACCCAACAAAACAAACAAAAACCCGAAATCTACAGCTCTGGAGCTGTAGTTTACATGTTTTCTCCTTGTAGAAGAATTCCAGACAAGTGCTAGTTTGTGTTGAGTTTTGAATCATGTTTTTGACAATTGTTTCTTAGATGAAGGCTTCAGTTCTAACTTTAAAAAAGGCACCATGCTATTAACAACCTTTTCCACTCAGTTTGATCATTCTGGTGACAGAATCATGAACTATCACTTTTATCTTCCTGTAGCTGATATACCTGAAATGACAGATTCTAAACTTCGAAATCCATTAAAAGAGCTGGTAATTGGAGTGAGACAATAATTTTGTTAGGTTAAAATGAAAAAGAGTATGCCTGTCTGGGTGCTACTGACCTTTAAATTATTTTCCTGCACACAGTTTAGAAGGAAAAGCATAGCTCTTAGATTCTGTTACATTTGTGAGATAGTGAAAGTAAAGAAACAATGCCATGAGGTATTAAATGAAGCAGTAATTACTGCAGGTGTTCTTCTCAGGTTTGTCCTTATTTGTAATACATTTAATGTCATCTTTATGAGAGGAGGAGGAAAATTTCTTTGTTTGCTTGCAGACAGAACCAAAATTTAGCAACGTAATGTCTTTGTTTTTTGTTTTTCAGTTTGCTTGTAAGATGCATAGTTTCTTTTTACAGTAGCTTATGTGCTTTAATGATATATCTAATCCTTGAGATAAACTGTATTTTAATATGCAGTTTGGAAATGCTTTTCTAGGCACAGGTTTTCTGTGATTTCTGCATTAAAGATTTTTGTTGGTGAACTGGGTATTGCAAATATATGCAGGAATATATAGCAGCTCTTGTAGATATTTTCATAATACAAGAGATGGCAGGTTTGGCTTTTTGGAATAATTTTGTATTTTTTCAATAGACAACATGGCAAGCCCAGGCAAAGATAACTTCAGAATGAAAAGCTACAAGAATAATGCGCTTAATCCCCAAGAAATGCGCAGGAGAAGAGAGGAGGAAGGAATCCAGCTTCGGAAACAAAAAAGAGAGGAGCAGGTAAGCATCTTGGTGAGCTGTTCACTGCTCAGTGCTTGTGGAGCTATATTCAGGGGCCTGAAAGGACCTGAGCAGACTTACCTTCTGATGTAAACTCCAGGAGTGCCAAGCTGAATGTCTGTTTTCTTTGCAATTGTGGGAAGCATCAGGAATGTCTCAATAAGATCATAAAAAAATGAACAGAAGCCTCTTTAAGTAACTAGGGCACACAGAGGAGAGAGCCGTAACTTTTTACTTTAATTCATAGTCTGGATTTAAACGTGAGACTAGACTGAAAGAACATTCATATTTTCTGCAAGAATTTGAAACCTTGCATTCTCTGCTAGAGCTGGGGTCAGAGTTATGCTGTGTGAAGGGAGAGGATTATTTTCATCTTTGATACCATTCTTCAAATTGCCCAAGAGCTCTTCGACACTAACTTAATAAAGTAGCTCCCAGTTAGTGTCCCTGAACTATTATATAAACAATTGCAATTGTTCTCATTGAATTTTTAGTGATCAGAATACACAGAATATTGTATAATTTAATAGCTTGTCATAATTCCACTTTGCAAAATGTTTAGTAGTTTCTTGCCAGGAAGGTAAGGCATGTAGTTTGGTTTTGTGGTTGGTCTAAAGTGGATGAGTTTGTGTCCCACAGGCTAGAGAGTGTCCCAGGCTCTGATCTACAGTCTGTTCAGAGGTAGGAACGCTTACCCTTCTAATGGGAAAGTGGTGCATGGAAAAAGAATTTCAATTATTTGGGCCAGAGGGGTAAGAGTCAGAAGTGGTATGGTACTGGAGCACTTATCTATAAATGGTAAGTGCATTGCAGTTCCTGCTGAAAGTTTTGTTTACATATTTTGCAGTAAATCCTCCCTAGATAAATTATGAAAATAATGGGTGTTTCCTCTCCCATGCTGACTGTTGTAACAATGTTACACTCTGCTTGATCTTAGTTTGTTGGACCCGTGTTTTTCAGCTCTTCCTGAACTGGGGAGAATGAGTTTATTCAGGAAGACTGCTTGTCCTCCAGAAGAAATTGTAACTGGTAGATAGACCAAAAAGGTTTATACTTTTCAGCCAAGAGCTTCTGGGTCCTTGTTGAGTGCTAGAAAAGAATAGCTGGTCTTCCACCTGGTTTCTTCTTACTTTGTGGGTTTAAAGGGAATTAAGCCTCATCTGCATTCAGGATTCTGTAGGGGTTTTTTTGTGTCTAGAATTATGCCCAATCCATAAATACATTGAACAAGGGAGAGAATGCCTTGATTTAGGTTCCTGTTGAAATAGAGCTGGATGTAAACATGGAGTTGTTCTGCAGTTTTGGACATGTACAACAGCAGAAACCTAGGTCTGTAGAGATCTACAGGGGCAAAATAGCCAGGATTTAGTAGGTGGTTTCATTATTATGCTTGCAGGTGAAATCTTAGTCAGTGGAGCAAGAGTCTGGAAGTTCTTTCTAAAGGTACAAATGTAATATTTTTAGAATTTCTGGTTACAGTAGTTGTAAGTGTAGCACTGGAATAAAGATAAAAATTTCGATTTGGTTTCTAGAAGGAAATAGGGCAGTGTGAATGTTTTGCTTGTACGCCCGAAAATGAAGAGGGTCTCTTTGAACATAGTTTATTAAATACTACAGTGCTGGTATGTATTCTGAACATAGGCAGTGTGTGCAGCCAACTGTAAAGCGATTTTTGGATATAGAGAATGTTGAATGTAAAGTTTGAAAGTTCACCTTGAAGCTACACAATTTTTTTCTCTTCTATATGAAAATTATGTTTCTGGTTTAATCTTTCTTCAGCTGAGTATAAAATCCAGGTGCTGCTTAGTAGTCTTCTGTAGAAGGGAGGAATGCAGTGTGATGAAACATAAACACTGCCTACGTGTTGATTATTTTAGCCTGTAAACTAAGAAAGGGGAAAGTAGCTTGTAGAATACCATTCATTGCTTAAAATGAATGCTAATTATTAGGGATAAAAGACTAAAAGCAAAAAGATCTGGAACTTCTTTTTCTTGTTGAAAAAATTATGGATCTTTATAACTAGTAAGAATTTAGTTCTAAATGTCTCTCTGAAGTGATGCTTTGCAGTTTATAAAGATACGTGGTAGTGTTGTTCTCCTTTATGTTAAATAAACTTCTGTATAGAATTCACCTTGCATGGGGGAATAGGAAGGTGAGTAGTCAGAAGTTTTTTGACTGGTATTGGTGAAAGCATTTCTTCAATTGTATGTCATCAGTACCCATGCTTTGGTAAGTTCTAATTCTCCCAAACATTTCCCCTTTGTTCAGCTGTTTAAACGCCGAAATGTTTCTCTTCCGGGAAGTGAAGAATCTATGGTAGAAAGCCCAATTCAGGATCCTGACGTCAGCTCTACTGTACCTATTCCAGAGGTAAGTACTTCAGAGTGTGTTTAGAATGTTATCTATTAGTGTGCATAGTACTACACATAAGAAATCCTCATTGCATTTTTAGGAAGAAGTTATTACAGTCGATATGGTACAGATGATTTTTTCAGATGATCCTGATCAACAACTCACAGCAACTCAGAAATTCAGAAAATTGCTATCTAAAGGTAGGTAAACACTGTCTGGTTTTTTTTATTTGCTTCCTTCTGTGTTATTATGAATTAGAGTCAGTTAACCTTTAGTTATGTTTTATTTTAAAATAGAGCTTGCAGAAACTTATATTTCTGTTTTTAAAGAAACTGCGCCAAATCTCTTCTGTCCTAATGGCTAAATACAGAAATCTTCATTATTTCACTGTTAAGTCTTTCAGACAAAGTAAAAATCAAGGATGTTTTGATTGAGGTGTCCAGGGCAGTAACTAACTGCACACTAACATACTTAGAGTAATTGTTGCAGTGATTCAGCTTCTCATTCCCATTCTTTTCTCAAGGGGAAAAAATTAAAGAGTTGTACCTTGTTTCTGTTGGGGCTGTAAAACATGCAATCTTAAGTTGGTGCTGGTATGTTTGTAGCATGATAGATAAAGGTGTGCTTGGTCTTTTAAAATAGTATACAGTCACAATTGCTCTTCCACCAACCTGAGTTATTGGTTGAAGGAACTGTTTTGTGATGCTTTACTAATGTGCCAATGGATAATAGAATGTGTTACTGTTACTATAGGTAATAGTATATTTACTAAATTGTTTCTCCTTATAGAGATCCTGCAGTCTTCTCAATCGAAAAGATTGTAACTCCTTTTGAAAATGATTGAATAAAATTATGATAAGAACTACAAATCATATTTATGTTTTTTGTCATACTGAAAAATTAATTTGTTTGGTCTTTTAACACAGATATGTTTGTTTTTATTCCCTAGAGCCTAATCCACCTATAGATGAAGTCATTCAAAAACCAGGAGTAGTACAGAGATTTGTGAAATTTCTAGAGAGGAGTGAAAATTACACTCTGCAAGTGAGTTTGGCTGGTAATGACTGGGGGTTTGGAATAGGATTAGAAACCTTCCAAGTGAGCTTTGGAAGGTACATGTTGTTTTTTTTGGTGGGTGGGGGTTTTTAGTAATCAAATATAATTATTTTTCACCACTGAAGCCATATGTTTTCATTATTGCTGCTAAAAATGTGGGTTGACTTTGTGAATTTCATATTAGTCTTTAGGGTCATGTATTCATCTGGACAAAAACATGAGTGTTGAAAGCAGAAGGTGTTCCAAGAGGATTTACAGAGTGGTATATTAGGGTCATCAGCAATGATGTGTGAGCAGAATCTGTGTTGTTAGTGTTGAATATATTGTAGTACTTTTCAGCTGAAATCTTAGGAAAAAAATTATGGAAAACTGAAAGGCTTGTTTGAAACCCTTTTAGAAAATCTTTGAGAAATATCTAATTAATGGTAGGAGTAACTAGTTCTGTCTCCACCCCCATGGTAATAGCAGTTAGTCCTCATGGACATTTGTACTGGAAGAATTAACTTTTAATATTGGGTAAACAAAAGGTATTTGTACTATTTCATAGTGATTTGAAATCTTTCTTAGTCCTGTAAGCCAAAACCTAAAAACTATATAGTTACTAAAGGTCCTTACTACATAGAGATTTTGTCAACACCAGGTGTTTTATCATATAGAGTACTAGAGTAGTAATTGCCTTTCAGTGGAAGGGAAAAAAGTTGGAAAATTAACCTCTGAAACTCTTATGTCAAACTTCATGTCATGATTTTAAGCTTTACTGCTGAGTGGTTTAACATAGTTGTCTTTGTGTTCCTCAACAGTTTGAAGCAGCTTGGGCTTTGACAAACATAGCATCTGGAACTTTCTTACACACAAAAGTTGTAATTGAAACTGGAGCTGTTCCCATTTTTATTAAATTGCTTAGTTCAGAACATGAAGATGTACAGGAGCAGGTAACTATCTTCTTGAGAGGCTTTATAACTACTTAAAATTCAGTTATGAATGTCTTCTTTGGGGTGTGTTGGGTTAGAGAGGCTTTGAGGCCCGTTTGTCTACTACCTAGTTGAACTTCCTTCAGGAAGATAAAAATTTACTCTCACTGTTTTTTTTCCCTCATGGATTTCTTCTTCTGTTCTATATTATTTGCTGTAAAAGGTATAGATTATCTGTGAAAGTTGATTTGCAAGCATGTATAATTTCACTTGAATGATTTTCTTTTTAAGGCAGTGTGGGCTCTTGGGAACATTGCTGGTGATAATGCAGAATGCAGAGACTTTGTTTTGAACTGTGGAATATTGCCACCTCTCTTGGAGTAAGTATTGTTAACTAATGCTATAATATATTGTACATGTATAGATAAATGAAAACTTCAACTTAGAATTTACTTGAGAAGAATATAAGATTTTTGAGGATCATAACGATATAATAAGAAGCAATTTAATATTTTGGATTACATGAGCTTCATGTATATCCTTAATTAATTAGTCCATGATGGAAGCTTTTCAATGTTTGCAAAAGGAGAGAAGTGTTATTTCACAGGTATGAAATTTCTGTATTGTGCAAATTCTGTGTTGCCAGATTTCTGAATGTACAGGGTAGGAGAAATGGTTTAATTCCCATTTGGATTTGTATGATTCCATGTGCATGCACAACAGGCTGTTTCCTCCACCTTTGTCCAGTAGCTCCAAGCTCTAGTCTTCCTATTTACCCATTTGTTTGTTGACATGAGCTGACAGAGTAGTTGTTACATAAGCTGTGTTCCACTAGAAGATTTCACTAGGAATATCATTTCAGCATTTACTATGTGCTTACCATAGTATCTTCACTGCAGGGAAAAATTTGCACAACACAAATGTTGTTCAGTTTATTACCTCTTGAAGTAATAAAATGACTTAAAACGTTTGTAAAATAGCTGAGAATAGCAGATTACCTTCACCGAGGGTTTAAAGAATTAACATTTTAGACATTTTGGTATGTATCTGAAAGTGAACCTGATTTTTCAGATGTTGAATCTTTTATGCTCTGTTTGACAAAAGCAGAGTTGCATTAATTTTTTTGTTGGGACTTCAAAGTTTTAACTTTTTTATGGAATTATTTTTGTTATTATTAATTGCATTCTCTGAATGAAAACATCAGAGCTCATTCAAAGGAGGGTTGCATCTCCCAGCCCCTTCTAAAGACCCTCAGAAAAGTTTAGTTGAATGATTTTTCAAACAAGTAATTGTTTACTTTATACATGATTTGGGAATGAGACATCCACGCAAAATAATCTGCTCAGATTCAGCTGATTTTAAGAAAATAATTGCAGCATATAAGCTATAAGAGAAATAAATTTAAACTAGTGACCAATAATAGAATTTCTTTTCTTGATTTGATGTTCTGTTGGTAACAACAGGCATAAAGTTGCCTAAATTTTAATAAGAAATTACTTTTTTTTGTTACTGTTGTCTCTCAGATTGTTAACAAATTCGAATCGTCTTACAACAACTAGAAACGCAGTCTGGGCTCTCTCAAATCTCTGTAGAGGAAAGAATCCACCTCCAGACTTCAGTAAGGTATAGTAAAGTAGTAATTTTGAGAAATCAGAAAGCTAAGCATACTTACGTTTGTAATATTTTATAACAAAGAGATTCTTTGAATCTGGATATAGACATAGATTTTATGTTTTTAATGTCATTCCCCCAGTCTTGCCCATCTTTTGTATACGTGCAAAAACATCTGCTTTGGCACCTATCAGCAGTAAAACCATATCACTTAAAAACTTGAGACTATAGTCTGATGCCAATAGTCATACACTGTTGTGAAGTGATGGACAAATTATACATTCAGCACTAAACTATGTGGGACTGTATTTTCTCCAGAACTGTTCTACAGAATGTAAGTTATAGTTGAAGCTTCCTCAATTTTTTTTTTTTCTGTGATTGTGAGTGTATGCTGCATGAATAAAATTTTGAGTTTCCTGCTCTTGTCAGATGCAGTTAGATCAGACTATGATGACAGACCCTATATGCTCTGTCACCTTTTTTTTCTTCTTCTCTCTAGTATGTGGCTATAAAGACTAGAGACTAGTGCAAGTTTCAGCTTCTTATTTTCAGTATGAAATTAATTTTTGGTGAGGTAAATGACTTCAAGAGAGCTGGACGTTGGGTATTCTGGTAGAAGAGACTGAGGTTAAACAATCATTAGTCTGGAGAGAGTTTACCACATGAGTTAGTAATTACTGTTATTGCTACTTACTGAAGAAATAGTAAAGGGGGATTCTGATGCCAGTTAATTGATCACCTCACAATGACTCTGCCTAAGCTATGTCCTTTACTAGTGTTTTGTTCTGGTAGTGAAAAAACAAGATTTATTGCTGCTTGAATACAAAACCTCACAGGAAAAGGATGCCCTGTAGGCCGCTGCTGGTAAGAATAGGTTCTCTGCTTTTTGCCCTTTGCAACAGCAGCAGTTGGACACATAACAGAGGCTGAATTTGCATAACCCATTAAAGTAAAGAATTAAGTTCTACGAAGAATATGAAATTCCCAGGCTATGCAGCAGAAACCTGTCAGGTTCCAAATTGTGTTAAGATGGTCTAGTTCACTTGCTTTGGTGTGGAAGTTACAGAGATTAAGGCCAGAGGGTACAGCAGCAGTGAGAACTGAAATGAGACATTGCTTGTTTCACCTGTTCAGTGAATGTTGGCTGCTCTGTGAGTTACTCTAAGTTGGTTATTACAAATAACTGCCAGTACTTCTACAAAGCCAGCAATAAAAAAACCCTTTAATACTTAGAGATTCTGCTCCCTGAATGATTAAAAAAAGCATCAGTAATTCCTGATCATCTGGTTACCTGTAAAACAAGATGGTTTTTGTGTAAGCTGAACAATTACATACTTAATGCAGTATCTCTCAATAAATATAGTGTGAATCAGAATTTATCCAATTTGCTGGTTTGAATTGGATATCTGGTTTAATCAGAAAGTGTTCCACCTGGGTCCTCATTCATTGAAGTCCTCATGTACTTGAGCAGTAAATAGTTTTGCACATTTAAGCCTTTGCAGAGTGTTCTCTGAAACTTGAAAAGTACAGAACACCTAATTTTATGCAATATTTTCCTTTAACCTAGGTTGCTCCTTGCTTAAATGTTTTATCAAGACTGTTGTTTAGCAGTGACCCGGATGTATTAGCAGATGCTTGCTGGGCCCTCTCTTACCTTTCAGATGGTCCCAATGATAAAATTCAAGCTGTTATTGATTCTGGAGTATGTCGAAGATTGGTAGAGCTGCTTATGTAAGTCTTCTTTTCCCCAAATAAGTGTCTTACAGTACTGTTAATGTTAAAATTGATCCGTGTTTTCTTACATGAAGTCTTAATTTATTTTTGTGAAACTGATGAAGATGAATTCAGTCTGAAATCTTTTAAGCTGCATGCTAGTTTGCTCAGCTCCTGGAATTATTCCTGACATTGATAGTGAAAAAAGTTTTCTCCAAAGTATTCCTTTTTATTCTTTAAAATTTAATGTAGGATTTCATAAACATGAAGAAATAGAAGGGTGAAGACCAATCTTGAATTGTAAATAAATTTCTCTTTTTTTTTATTTCACTGTTGTACTTTCCTTTCTAGGACATATAATTGCTATGCAGACAGTTCTTGGACTCAGCAAAGTCCCAAGGCAGACTAGAGCCACTTTTGAACTGTTGCAATATATTTGGGTTATGGTTCATTATTTTCCTGGAAAGGGAGACTAAATCCCTGTGTTCACATGGAACTGCAGAGTAGGTCAGGGATAGTAGTTCCAGCGTGGACACCTTAGCACATTTCCCTGTGAAAAGTTCATTTTTATGGCTGTCAGGAAGAGGATACGATTGCTTTCTTTTCCATAGGAGCTCTAGGACAACTGAGTATATTTCCTTCCCTCACACATCAGGCAGCTGAATATAGACTTCATGTGCTGGCTTCTAGGATTACAGACTCAAAAAAGGGGGAATTTTTCTTACAAAAACTACTAAGCTTTAGTATACACCTCATAACACCCCCTCTGTTTTTGTGGCTATTGAATGGCACACGTTCCAGTATCATATGTAATAATGCTTGAGCTGGGCGAAATGGATCTGCTGGACAGATTGCTCTGAATTGTCAGATTGCTCTAGAGGTGCTTGGTCTTTGAATCAGCATTTCAGTTGTAGGGTTGCAGTAGGCGACTTTGGCTGAACAGGGGGAGAGTGCAGTAAGTAATACAGTGTTCTTGGTAACTAAATATTTAGCATCAGAAGTAAACCATTGTTTGCTGAAAATGCAAAATTAATCTTTTAACACTTGGTAATATCAAGCAATATAATATTTGTCTCCAGGCATAATGATTACAAGGTGGTATCCCCTGCATTAAGAGCAGTTGGAAATATTGTTACTGGGGATGATGTCCAAACACAGGTAAGACTAGTTGATTTAAGAAAAATTATTTGGCAAGAGAGAATTTTGTAAAAACTTTGACAAAATATACGGGCAGTCCAGGTATCTGCATACTGCTGAAAGAGGCTTTCTAGAAATCTGTGTTGTTGATTTGTTAGTTTAGGCTCCTATTTTAAGCATTAAGTTAATGCAAGAATGAACTTTTTTTTACGGCATTGTGTGTAGTGGATTGTTTCATTTCTGTATGGTACTTCGACTGTTGCTTGTCTTTTTTGTTTGTTTTTTTTTTTTCCCTCCTTACAGGGGGTTCAGTTATTTACTATGGTTCCTCTTTTATCAGTCTTAAAAGCAGTCAAGGTTCTCACTTCTAAGCCAAACTTACGCTTAATTTGTCTGTGAATTTGTATGTGATAGTCTTACTGATGTAATTTATTCTGAAGATCTATTTTATTAATTTTTAGGCAATGGAATTGATTTTGAAGCAATAAAGGAAACAGCAGGATAGGTCCTGCTTTAAAAAGAATTCTGTCTAAAAGGCAGTAGTGTAAAGAGAACATAAGGAAAAATTAATTGCAGAATTTATGAGCTCTAGAGGACAGGATTTTGCTAAGGAAGTAAATGGAAAACCTTATCTCTTAAAAAATTGACAAATAGCTATACAAATCCGATGTACACTTGTCAATTATTTTGACTTACTCATTTTAGCCTTAAGCATCCTTACTTAGTTTTGCTAAGTCTTTAGTTTTCAGTCTATTTGTCTGAACTTAATTGAAGGCAGATTCTTTCAAATTGCTAGATTGTCTGGTCACACACGGCAGCATTGGCCACTTCAGTTTTGCAGGATGTGACATTTTGTGTAATATATATATGTGTTGCAACATTTTTTTAAGTCCTCTGTAAAATGCTTTTATATTTTTTTATATATAGGTATATTGCACGAGCAATATATATAGTACAACCCAGTTTTCAATTTTTAAATTATTTTAGGTGATTCTAAACTGCTCTGCATTACCGTGTCTCTTGCACTTGCTTAGTAGTCCCAAGGAATCTATCAGAAAAGAAGCTTGCTGGACTGTTTCTAATATAACTGCAGGAAACAGAGCTCAAATTCAGGTAAACACGGGAATTTGTTACTTAGTTGGTTTTGTTTTCATTTTACTACTTCACTTGATTTTCCTTCACAAGGAGATGTAAATAGATACTCCACTGACTCTGTACTATTTGTTTTAGTCCTGACTCTGTGATTTTACCTAACCTAAATGTTTTCTTCTAAACTTTGAAATACTATTTTGAATAGAAATATCTGTCACAATTTGTGCTACAAATTTGTCCAGTGAAAAGTGAACCAGTTTGGAAATGCTGAACATTTCGCTTGGATAAAAAACCAGCATGATGTCATCAACCCTGAGTTGTATTCTTCTGGAAATTACTGCATTGTGACTATTGTTCCAGGTGTCTGGAGCTACCTGAAAAAAGGTTCTGATCAATAACAATGAGAATTCTGAATCAGAATACATATTCCAAAATGATTTTTCCCCCTTCTACTTCAAGCAGAAATGAAAATGTTACTTCCTGATATAATTCAAAACATGTAATAAAGTCTGTAATTACAGGCATAGTCTCTTGATGGAGACTGCAGACCTCAACAAAATGGCTTGATCTTCAGTTCAAAAATTCATGATGTGTTACATGATTTTTAAATGGGCCAATCCAGTAAGCTGTGTTCTGCCCACCAGAAACAGAAAAATAAAAGCCTCCAGGTATTCTGATGCCTGCTGCAGTGCAATGTTGGAATAGTTCTGAATTTCAGTTTAGCATTTCTAGGTTGTATGGCACCACCTAAACAAAATATTCTTTGCTTTGATATCAGCAGGCATCACTAATTCTTGTGGTTAAGGCTACTAGTGTTCTGAAATCTTTATTAATTGTTGTAAAATGTTACCATTTCATCTCTTAGGCTGTTATAGATGCAAATATTTTTCCAATATTGATTGAAATTCTTCAAAAAGCTGAATTTCGCACCAGAAAAGAGGCAGCATGGGCCATTACTAATGCAACATCAGGAGGAACCCCTGAACAGATTAGGTAAGCTTATGTATGTTACAATGTTCTCCGCGTAAGGATCTTATATAGGGCATTTGGATTTCTGCATTTGAAATATTTAGGATCCTAAACACAGCCTCAACTCCTTGAAACTCTGTACAGAGACTAAATGTAGAAATTCAGAAAAAATAAATTAATCAATACTACTTTGTTTCAGTGGTGTTGCACATAAAGCTGTCACAAGCTTATCTTCCAGAGTTGATATTACATTGTCAAATACAATTGGAACAGCTGATGAGCAGTTTCAGTGTTTGGAAATGGAAAATTTTGGGGGGATTGTTTAGAAAACTTGTACAGTGGGATTGTATATTCATGGACAGACTTCAGGGACTTTAGTGGTTTCTTCATGTGTTTTAAACTCACTATAAGTATTATTTTAAAGCAGATATCCAAACTCCTTGTTCAGAACTGAGTTTGATTAAACTTTTACTGTCAGTAGCTATTTATATGCTGCAAAGATAGGACATCCTGAATTATTAGAATAAAACAGTCTGGTTTCTCTGAGTACTGTCAGAATAATGATCACTTTGAATCAGTAGCTGATAATTTGATTTATAAATTACTGTATTACTTGGAAGCCAGAACGGAAAGTGATGTGATAACTTTTCCAGCATATTTGGGAGATCTGTTGCAAGAAGTACATTCTTATTTATTTATAATTTAACTAATCCTGGTTTTCTTATAATCACTAAGTGTTATCAGATGGATAACAGGGATAACAAAGGAAAGTGTCTTGGTTTCTCAAATTTTATTTTAATTGCTTATATAATGTAACATTTTAAAATACAGCATTAAAAAGATTAATTCAGGATCTTCAAATAGTAGATGTGCATACAATACCCTAACAATGACTTCTCATCAAAATAGAGTTATATTGTTGGTGTCATGAAGTTTTAGTCCTCCTAATGTCCTCAAGGTACTACTGCCTAACTGCAGGGATAGTTTTATACCACTAAATTAAACTATATTTAGGTAAACGTTGCTGACTTCATTTTACTTACATACTAGAAGCAAGGACACAGGTTATGACTTGGAAAAGTTCCTACAGAATTTTTTTCAAAATTGGGAAGAGGAACGGGATACTCAGAATCCCAGTATTTTTGTATTTACAGTTACATCCTTCTCATTATAGTAGGTGATGCTAATATCTTAGTGGACTGCTAGTGTGGCCTGTGTCAGCACAGAGCAGTGCCCAGTGTTCTTACAGGTATCTAATGCGCTTATTGATATTTTTACCACTACAAAATTTCAACTGCCTGAGAAAAGAACTTCCTGCTAAAATTTTATTCTCTTATATTCAGTTAAACCCACCTGAAGATCGTAGGTGAAAAGAAGTTAAAAAGACTACAGATTTCACACTCCAGTTAGGAATATACATATTAATTTTTTTTTTTCATTAGGATAAGTTTTAATGTTTATTTCACTTTGGGCTACGTTTCTTTTTGTATTATTGCATGTTTTAGAAATTTTGTTGTTTCGGTCACTTTTTTTAGCAAAAGTAAGTATCAATAGCAGTAGAGTGGTATGTCAGAATAAATGTGCTGGATTATCAGTTCTTCTTTTCCCCTTCCTCTCTTTTTTTTATGTTATAAAGGTATTTGGTAGCACTAGGTTGTACCAAGCCTCTTTGTGACCTCCTGACTGTGATGGATTCAAAAATAGTCCAGGTGGCTTTAAATGGACTTGAAAATATTCTGCGTCTTGGAGAGCAAGAGTCAAAGCAAAATGGAATTGGCATTAATCCTTATTGTGCCCTCATAGAGGAAGCGTATGGTAAGGAAACACTTCTTGTAAAACTATCTGAACTTCCTTATTCTGGGCTGTAAAAACAAAACCATTGTGAGTCATTTTGAAATTTGCAGGTAAGTTTTAATGCAAGAATTACTCCAAGCATAAATAGACATAAAGTATCATAAGTAATGTAACATGTAGGGAAAAGTGGTTAAATACTGAAATTGTCTGGGTATTTGTCCATGGTCAGTTTATGAAGTGTCCCTCTAGAGAAACAGTCTCAGAAGGGTTTAACACAGGTGTCCCAGTCTGCTGGGACCATGCTTTGCATAAGTTTATCAGCCATTCCTAAATAAATTTTTAATACTTTAATACATAGTCCTGTCTGGTACAGTTTCATTACCAACAGGGACGTAAGATCAGGGGGTTTAAAATTGATCCCAAAGTTGGATTACTTTTTAATATAGTAAATATCAGTAACAGCAAAATTAACTTCAGATCATAAAACTAAGTAAGTTTTTACTTTTGCAAGTATTTTGTTAAGTTTTTTTATAAAATTTGAATTAAACCACTATGTAAAAGTATACTATAAAAACTAATTTGTGGAATATCGTGACTGGATGCTTTTGATTTAACAAAATTAGTGTTACAATTGGCTTGTAATGATACTGGCAATCTTTATGGAGAGTTACCTTTTTTGTAGCTCTGACAAAACAAAATTGGCAGACATTAGTGTTTCAGAAACTGCTAGTAACAGTTCTAATTGACCACATATCTGATTAGATAGTACTAACTTTCTGTAAAGCATTCTTTACATCTGAATTCCTTGTTACGGAGCTCAATTTCTTTAATCAAGTCCATGCTTGAAGAACTGAGCAATTAAATGCATAAGAGGAATAAGTACTGAAGACTATAATTGGAATTTATTTTGTTGCAAATTTTTGGTCCATTCATAAGTTTAAGTATTGACTGACTCTCTAGGTTCTCTTTTTTCTTTTGCACTTAAGGATAGGGTGCTGAAGCTGTAGAGTATAAGTTCAAGTAAGGCAAACAGCTGATTATATCACCGTCATTGCTTTGGCCTCTGCAGTCACTAGAAGGGTTCATTTGAGCTCTTTCTAATCCAAATTAAGTGAAAACTACATTACCTTAAAAAGCTAAACAGGAGTTTTGTATCAACCTGACTGCCTAGCACTTAATTCAGCCAACAGAGCAGAGGTTATGTCTTCTTTTTGCAAAATGGTAAGCTTTTGAAAAGGTAGCATCTTTAAATATTACAATTAAATTTGAAAAAAGGTACCAGACTCTGCCCAGTGACAACTCCATGAGTGAAGATAGAATTTAGAGTTGGGGAAGACTGAAGAGTAGAAGAACAGAAATTGGGATATTAGTTTAATTGAAATGCTTCTAGCATAGTTTTAAAATGAGTTTGGACAGCAGAAAATGAAGACTAGAAATACGTGAGTTAGGAAGTTAAGAACCAGTGGTAACAAATTAATTGAGGTGACTTGGGATTACATCTTTTTGTCTTAAAAAGTACTGCTATACTATATGCTGTTTCAATTTGAATTCATCATTCATTTAAGCAACTACATTTTTAAAAATGTTCTGTTTTGAATTTAGGACTTGATAAAATTGAATTTCTTCAGAGGCATGAAAACCAAGAGATCTACCAAAAGGCTTTTGAGCTCATAGAACATTATTTTGGTGTTGAAGAAGAGGACTCTAGTATTGCACCTCAGGTGGATGAAAGTCAGCAGCAGTTTGTGTTTCAACAGCAGGAGGCTCCAATGGAGGGGTTCCAGCTCTAAACTACTGAAGTGAATATAAGCATAAAATTTAAACTCTTGTACGGTTTGAGGGGTTTTTTTTGCAGAGGTCTTTTCTTTATGGCCAAAGTTAGAGGAAAAGCTGAATATGTTTTGCAGAAGTAGATGAAGAAGCAGCTCATGCACTTTTATATATTATGTTAGAGACAACTGTTCTCTGTTTTGTATTTGTGTTCTTCATTATCTCTTATGTACAGAAAACAACTGTGAGTAATCATGTCTGAAAACATTAAATGTGATTTAACAAGAGTTTAGGTAAGACTTGGTAGGATTTTAGGTAGTAGTTCTGAATTTTTCATGTAGTCTCAAACTTCATATCAGCAATACAGTTACTGACAGTTGAAATTTTGGCAGTAGGCTTGACTTGCCCAGTCTCTATCAAATCTACCTCTTGTATTGAAGCAGAAACATTGCTTCAGAACTAAGGCATGAAATAAAGATGAGCTTGTAAGAAGCTGAATTGGAATGTGAAAAATATTTATTTAAATTGTGAAACTTTTATGCATTACTTACTTTACAACACACTGTTGGAATTTATTTATAAAATGTATTTAAAGACATAATAGATATACATATATAGTGCTAATTACCTAATATAATATTGAATATATGGAAAAGTTTTTTCTTAATTATGTGGGAAGATGACTATTTTAGAGGTTTTCAAATTGGAATCAGCAGAGACCTTGCTGGTCATTTGATGTTGGCTCTGTAATGAAAGCTGCTAAATGGCATTACAAGTCAGCCACAACTGCAGTACTTTGCAGTGGGAGCAGCCACTGCAGTTACCACAAGAAGGCTACAATTAGGAATGACAGAAGGGTGACCTGCACAAATCACCAAGCTGATGTTTTACAGCTCTTCTGTCAAGATGTGGTAACACTACTTTAGTTTGAGAAACATTGCAATGTTTGCCTTTTAGTACAATAGCTTCTTAAAAGTTTAGACAGTAGGTGTTGTTTCTGACCAAGTATGCTACTGCCACTTGAATTGTTCCTTAGGTTAATGACTTCAGTTTGCTTTTGGTAAGACAATAGAAGTACTGCAGTGAAGAATGAATAGTGAATCACTCCAGCTGACTGAAAAGTTGGTGGTACTGTAAATAGCATTAAGTATGTGGACACCAAAACTAACTAGAAGTTGTTGTCATCTAAATATTTAGGCTCTACAATATACAGTGTTTGCTGTTCAACACTAAAAGAAATAGAATTCTAATATTTACGTTAACAGTTTTGACTACAGAAAAATGTATGCTCTGCTTTGACTTGCATATAAGTAGTGTTTCTGGTGTATTAGTAGTATATCTCATTTGGAGAAATTAATACTTTGGGTTAACTCTAAAGTATTGCTATTTTTTATTACCTGTAATTTATTAACATCAAACTCCTGGGTTAAGTGAAATATGTGACATATGAGAGCATTTCATGCTTCATAAAAAGCTGCAATTTAAACTTCAAATCACTTACCCATGGCACTGTGCTTGTCACTAAACAATATTTTAATGCACTGAAAAATACAGGTTAAAGGTGGTATCATTTACAGTACCATTTTATATTTAGAATTTTTTTTACATGCAAGTTAAGATTCTAAGATGTTTCACTTTGATGTTACAGCAATATATTCTATATTGTAATTGAATGTGGGACTTAAAGTGGATTTTCTAAAATTAATGGTCAGTTTTGACTAAGATGTAACTGGGAGGGAAGCAACCTCCCTTTGAAGTCTTTTTAGTGGAAGATAGAAGTGTAAGAAGTGTATATAGGAGTGCTGTTACTTTATGAACTCTGAACAATGAGATATTTTAGCAAATGACACTTTAAACCTAGATTTGTACAGCATACAACAGTTTTGAATAGTGTGATAATATTGAGTACAGCTGCCAAATTTTCATATAATGTTAGGTGATTGTACTTAGGCCCTTTTTACTCTCATGGTTTTAGGTTTTCGTACACCAACCTTCATTCTTTCCCATGGTCTCCCCACTCCCCATCCATTAAAGAACAGGGTAAGAATCATGGAAATCTACCAAGATTACTAGCAAATGCTGAATTTCAGTGTTCTAGTGTAAGAAAATTATTCAGGTAACAGGGTATTCCTTTGTTTCTAACAACCTTGTTTTGATAAGAACTAGCTGTGCCTGCTTTTTATTTGGAGAACCCTGTAAAACTACATTTATAAGCCTCTCTTATTAAAACCAAATCTGAACTATGAAAATCGAAAGACTTGAAAATGAAGAAAAGAGGGGACATTAAAGTATTATATTTGTTTTGAAAGAATGTCTTCAGTTGTGTGGATATATTATTCTATCTGTGTGGATGGTTAGTGACTGCACTTTATGCATTTAGACAAACTATTTCATGCCTCTGATACGTTTGAATGGAACAGTTTGAAAGGGAACTAAAATTGATGGACTTGGGATAATGAAAATCCTTATTTAAACTCAACATTTGGTTTACCCTTAAATTGTTAAAAATTGAAGATTCTTTAAAGGATATACATACAGGATGGCCTCTCCTATTTTATCACTGGGTTTATATCATACTTTGTTAAAAGCACATAAATTGACAAAATAAAATGAGAGATTGTGACATAAGGTCAGTTCCGGTGTACTCATTTGCAGGTAGGGGCATGATTATGATGATGTTACCTAAACAGATGAAACCAGTAGGGAGAGAAAACCAAAATAAAATTGTGGTATTAATTTCTTTTATGTTTGGCATTTTATATGCAATCTGAAATGTCCCATCAGTTACAAAGTCTGTTTAAAAATGCATGGGTTTGGGTTTAAATAAAGGGTACCATTTGTTCAGCTTAAATGTGAATACTAACTAGCTAATCTATGCAACTATGCAGAGCATAAGATTTTTTTTATTAGTTCCCTTCTCTTGTTACACTGAATCATATCTAATTTTTTCGTCATTGCACTTTTGTCTGAGGACTGGTTCATACAGCTTTTTAATTTTCTAGTATTTGCTTTACACACTGTTGCTAGCAGCAATCAGAAAATAGTAATAATGTTGGCACAGAAATGTTAGCTGTAGAACAAGTTTGCAACTGGAAACTATTTATTGTTGGGCCTGTCTTTAAAAAAACAGTAAAGATGCACTATTGTCTTTCTTCCATGGTTAATTCTCAGTTGCTTTAAATGTATTAAATTGTACAACTGAGAATTTTTGTAACAGGTCTGCAAATTGATACGTGGACTTAATTGTGACCTCAAGATTTCACTGAAATCTGGAATGAGAAATTTCAGTTACTTATGGCACAATGTCTTCATATAATGCATGAAAACCAAATTACCTGTATTAACTTCAGACAGTAATAGTGCATCTTTAAATCCAGGCCAAAGGCCCTTTACTGTAACAGAACAAATATAAGTAGTATGCAATATTATGGAATGTTAAATCTCCAAATACTATACAGAAACCAATAAAACCTATTTTCCAGATGTTTATTGTATTTATTTAGTGATTCAATAATTGTTACTTCTTAAAACTAAAACATGCAAGTGCCATTTTGAATACAGCATTGATGCCAATGGATTCACAGTGGCAGATTTGTGCACTTTTGAAACACTGCACTGTCACTAGACAGAAAATTTCTTGGGTTTAAATGTTTTGTGATTATCTAACCAATGATACCTGATATTCTTAGGAAACTACCTCATCTCCTTTAAAACTAATTACTGCTTTTAATCATATGCAAAACATTCTAAATAATTTTAATTACATGCAACAAGTACCCTAAGTACCTCCCTAATGAAAGAGACCCTCCCTATTTTTTTTGTGATGCTGTAGCTACCCATATTGGCTCCAGGGCGTGCACACTTCAGTTGGCCATTTAGGGGTGAAACTCACTAATTGCTCTCAGCAGCAGCTAAGTTTGCTCTTCTGAGGACATTCAGCATTTCAGAGGAAGTTACTTTGTCTTCGCCTCCGCAGCCAGCGCAGCCTCCTTCCGCCACTTGGCCTTCTTTGCCAAGTTCAAGCTTGTTAAGGACTCGTGACGTGCAGCAGCCTGAGGAAGTAACAGCATAGGGGTAAGGATGCACCTAGGCAAAGCTACCCAAGCATGGGAATGGGCAGCGACCACTTATCTGTTGGGGGGTGGCAGAGACTGGGTTAGCTAAAACTTGGGCAGTTGTAAGCTGCTGCTCTTGGTGTAGGTTTGTGTGCTTTTCACTGAATCCCATAATTTTAAAATATACTGCTTTAAAAAGGTCATACCTTCTTAGCTGAAGCAATCACTGCAAAACAGGCAACAATTGAGAGACCAATCATGATGTAACAGGCTTTCACTCGAGCTTTGTTTCTTGCCTTGTCTAGCATCTCTGGCCTGCAATTAAAGGAGTTGAATCGAGTCACTGCAAAACAGCAAAGTATCTCTTCAAAGCACTGCAGACATAACATCACAATTTAAAAATAAATCTGGAATTATCTTCTGAAACAAGCATTTTCAGCTTGCTGCGGTTAGTTATGTATCAGCCATATTCTGATCCTAATCCATTTCCCATGGAAAAGCAACATTTAATGGATTTAGACTGTTTTTTTTTTTTTTAAGCTGGAAAAAGAAAAATTGCTCAGGCTATAAATGTTTGCATTTCAGTGCTTGGGGTAAATACACTGGAAATCATAACTTAAGCTCTAAACATAGTGAAAATTAAGGGGGATTATCTATTTAAAACAGATGGAGATGTATATGTGGTGTTGGATGAAGTAAAAGCAAGTTCCCTTTATTCAAAGTTAACTTTAGAAATCAGTTACTGCTGTATCTAACCTGTTAGGTGCTGTTCTGTAAGCTAAGGTCTTTACATCCTTGGGTTCTTGATTAAAGCAGAGTTTGTCTGCTATGAGTTAGAGGTTTTAGTTCTTTATTAAATCAGCACCTCGACAGAAAGTGGGCAGCCGATGTCAGCCACCTCACTATTTCGGGAACACACAGATAAACAAGAACAATCTACAGGATTATTTTTGCTCCTCATCAAAGGCAAAAGTAGTGAAAACTGCCCTCTGTTTGGCGGTAGTTGGTGCAAAGGAGGTGTTTTACAGCCCAGCAATCTGCCTTGGTACAGCTCCCATTTCCACCATCTTCTGAGCTGGCGGCATGGCCTTGAGAACCAGCACTACAGGAAATCATATAAATTGTCCCAAAACGTTCAGCTAAGTCTTTTTCCAAGTCAGACATAATACTTGGGAGTACAGTTTTTAAGATGTTCATAATAATACTGGCTGTGCACCATTTTCCTTTCATAATTCATCATGGGAATGCTTTATATATATAAATATATATTTGTGAGATATAAGTACATGTTTTATACTTATGTATAAACCCACAACTGTGTAAAAAGAATAGTTGCATAAAGAATTGATGATGTGCTCTAAGTGAAGATGGTGTAATGCTCTCTTTCCTCCAAAGCACCTTCAGCTTTACTTTAAAGAGTAATGGGGTGGGATGGGGCAGAGCTGGGGATTTTACGGTGCCCATGAAAGCTGGACCAAGGCTGAGGGCTTCTCTGTTTTCAGTGTGGTGGAAGAGGACAGGTCCCATGAGTGGCAGTGCTGTGCCATCCCTTCCTTGCCAGTGCTTACTGGAGCTTACTGGAGCACGTTGTGCATGCTGTGTTTCTTGAGCTGACAATGCCAGCAGTTCTAAAGAACTGCTTCTGGTTTGTACAGTGATAAAAATCATCTGCAAAACAAACTGCACATCAGACTGGCACGTAGGATCATTAATCCAATAATCCATTTGTGGCAACAAAAGCAAAACCATAAATGTTATTAGTCTGATGTATTAGCCTAATTATATTTCACAGCACGCTAATTGAAACTCCTCTGAGGCAGATTTTCACTTTCTCCCTGCTTTCTGCATCTCTTTAAAGAAAACAGACCTTACAGTGTTCTTCCCTAATTGCACATTAGGGCCTTTGCTATTCAATCCTTAATCAAGACTGCAGGTAAACCTCTGCTGAAGTCAGCAACAGCTGGGTTTTAAAAAAAAACCTACCAAAGAAACTACAACAACCGTGAATAAAGACTGTATATTTGTTTCATAGTACAAGCTATCTTCAGCAGTTAGATTGTGTTCACAGGTAACAACACCTTGTAATTATTTTTTTAACATGAGTTAAAACAGTGCCACAGTCCAGCTTCAATATCTCACAATTAACTACTTCTAGTATATTACTATTTATGGTCTTACAGTTCTAATCGAGAAAGCACGAAGTGGTGACACTCACTTGCCAGGCCAGAAAGAAGTGATTTTTGTGCATGAGTGTGTATGACTGGTAAATGCAATGTATCTTTGTAAACACTTCCCAATGACTTGAATAGCATTTACAGCTTCAGAGACGTCTGAACCTTCCTCTAGAGGAAGAAGGTGAAACTAACACAGTGCAAGAGAGGTTAGACTGTCCAGAAAGCCACTGTCCAGCTCAGCAGACTCCAGTGAAACTGTCAGGAACCACCAAGAACAGGCAGAGGATGTACCTGTTGCTTTACACAGCTCTGCACACTGCTTATTCTCAACGTGTCACCCAAGGCAGGGACATACTGTAATGATAAAAAGTAGAGATCCTGGAGAGATGTCTAACATGCTATCTCACATCCTAAGAAAAGGGAGCCTTAAGCACTAGAGGGGTTTTGGGTGTTTAGTGGCTGACTCCCTTGGGGGTTGCTAATTTTCAGCAAGTCAGAGAACTGTAGAGCCCATGTGATTTGGGAGGGAAGGGACCTTGAAAGATCATCTAGTCCAGTGCATCAGCAAGAATGGGAGACTGAGGCTCTGTCAATTACTGCTTTCCTTGATGAGGGATGCTCCTGTCATTACCTCCTTCCCTATTTTTCCTCAAATTCTATAATAAAAAATATTTTTTGTATGTAATCATTCAGTGACAGCTCCCGTAGAATAGTTTATGCAAGCTATAAACAGAAAATATCGTTTACCAATAACATCCTTCTCTGATTGCACGCTAGGAATAAGCAAAACAAACAAGCCAGTACATAAATGTAACCAAGGCTGTCTATTCAGATGGATCCAGTTCTTAAACCCAGGCTCTAGGGACTCCAGCAAGGAACATTTTCTCATCTTAACCTCTAACCAGGACAGGAAATTCTCTTGCCCTCTAATTTGTTTCCAAGTCTCAGTGTTGTAAAACTGACCAGTGTAAACTCCGTGGAAAGCTTTAAATTTTCCACAGGATCAGGATCACACCGCTGCTTTCCCTTCAGCTCTATGTTACCCTTGGACAAGGCCAGAGCACTTACGGGATCCTCAGAGGAATCTCTTCTTCTGTCTTGAAACGTCCAGTCCAGAGGAGGATTTTTTTGTCAAACTTCGAAGGTTTGTAACTTGCAACCACCTTGTGAGCCTGCTCAGCTTAAAGAGTAGGGAAAAAAAACCCTTTGTAAACCGTGCACTAAGAGAAAATTACGACTGGTAGTAACGGATGGATGGAAGGGAAAAACCCTGCCCATCCAGGTATTTGGAAGAGTAATTTAGAGATTAGACCTTTAGGTCTCGGCTACGCAGTCACCTCCGCGCAATCTCTGGAATATCCCCGCTTGCAGCGAGTGCTCCTGCGGCTCTGGTTCGACCCCCCCGCTGCCCGCGGGTGTGGGTACCCAAGCCAGCAGGAGAAGCTCGGGACCACTCGAGCTGCGGTGCCACCGGCGGGCCGCCCCACAGGGCAGCCCAAGCCCGGCTCAGCCCAGCCCGGCTCCGCCCGGTCCGGAGCCGCCCGCCCGCGCATCTCCCCGTCAGCCCCGGGACGCAGTCAGCCCGGTCCCGGCCGCTCCGCTTCCCCCCGCCGCGGCGGGCAGCCCCTTACCGCGGGTGGTGCCCGGGCTCCGGGCGGGACCCCCGCCGGCCGCCGCTCCCCGCAGCGCGGGCGGGCGGAGCGGCGTGGCGGACAGCAGCCGCCCCGGGCGGAGGCGCGCCGGCAGCATGGCGAGGATGGCGAGCAGCGGCAGGACCGTCTACTCCGGCCGGACCCTCTGCGTCGGCCGGACCCTCTGCCGCAGCGGGAGCGGTCCCGGCCCCGCCCGGCCCCGCCCCGGCCGCGAACCCTTCCAGCAGCGCCCGGAGGAGAGGCGAGAAGAGGTGGGACGGCTGCCGACGCCCGGCGGGGATCGATCTTCCGGAGAAGGCATCCTGCTCACCTACCGCACTCACGGATTGCAACTCTAGTGTGGAAATGTCAGCGTCCAAGACAAAAACTTGGTTAAAGAAACAGACGGAGTGGTTCAGCTTCATGTTAGGACGTGCTCCTGCTGAAGCAAGTCCTGAGGAGGGCCACAAAAACGACCAGAGTCCAAGAGCACCTCTCCCGTGAAGACAAAAAGAGAGCTGGGGTTGTTCAGCCTGAAGAAAAGAAGGTTCCCGGGGGGACCTTACAGCACCTTCCAGTGGGGCTCCACAAGAAAGATGGAGAAGGGCTTTTTACAAGGACATGTAGTGATTCCTATACCCCTATTACAAGGAGTAATTGCTTTTAACTGAATCGGGGTGGATTTAGATTAGGAAGAAGTCCTCTGCCATGAGGTTGGTGACACACTGGCACAAGCTGATCAGAGAACCTGTGGATGGCCCATCCCTGGAAGTTTGAATGGGGCTTTGAGGATCCTAGTCTAGTGGAAGGTGTTTCTGCCCATGGCAATTAGATGATCTTTAAGGTCCCTTCCAACCCAAGCCGTTCTATGATTCCATACAGAGGATAAGTTCTGTGACACAGACCTGCCCACATTTGTGTTTCTGTCATTTTACTGCTTTCAGAAGGCTCAAACATATTGTTTCTCATTGTACACTTTTCCATCTGCTTCAACTGAACAACTTTTTTGTTTTTCCTTTCACATTCTGAATAGAGTAAGACTTTATTCACATAATAAAACTAAATAAAAAAAAATTCTCCTGAAAAAATATTCAGAGAAGTCCGCACAGAATAGACATTTACTAAGTGACATTTGTAAGACTGTCTCAACAGAACTGTGTCTGATGCACCAAGCAGTGGAAGATTTTATGTGCATCAGCCAAAGCCAGAATGGCTGCAGATGAACAGAGGAAATCCTGCTCCCCAGGGATAGATCACTGTCTGGCAACAACCTAAGTCCTGTGCTCAGTGTGACAGTACTAAAGAGGAGTTTTGAACTATTTGTAGCCAAAACCGGCAGCTATCTCTTTTTCAGGAGCAGAGCATATAGCAAAAGGGAAGAGATGCACCTCTTTGCACACACCCACACCCACACACACATCCACACTCCTTAAGAAACTGTGCCCTCTTTCAGAATGTTGTCAAGGAGATGAAGGCACATTAACAGAAATTACCTAGGGGATGATACTTTCCCTTTGCTCCAAGACAGTGCCTTAATGTCAAGCAGGTCTCCTTGTCCCTGCAGACACAGCTGGAGGGTCAGGAGGAGTCAGCACATTGGGCTGGGCTCAGCGTGACACATTATGAGCAGCATCCTAGACACCGCTATTAGCTGCCGCTCATGATGGTCACCCACACATTCAGAGTCGCTGTTGTTCCAGTGGTCATCAGTAGAGCTGCTGGGAGGTAGCCTGGAGCTCATGTAGTTTCCAGCACTTGCCAAAGAACTTCTCTAAAGATTGTGGGCAGCTGGAAGACATCTACACAGCCAGAGCTACTGAAATCTTGAGGGAGTTATGCCCTGGAGAAGAGGACTTCAAACACTTGGTGGCCTTCATGGTCTTCATTGTCCCCGAAGATACTGTACATTGTAGGACAGTAGCTTCAGAGTTCATCGTTTAGCATTAATAACAATGAATGACATAAGCCCTAACAAGGTTAAATAATGTTTACATCCAGAGCAGCCTCCTGCTGACCTCAACAAACAGCATTTTCACATTTGATTTCTCTGTGAACAGCACTGTGTTTGGAGACATTTGTTCTCTCTCTTGCTCTCAGAGATGGAAAACGTGCCTGTGGGATGTTAGTGTTTTGAGAAGTGGTTTCAGGAACTTTCCAAAGTAAGCAAGCAGAGTGTATTCTGAGCCAGAAAAAAAGAGCTGGTCCCTTTGGCCTCACATGGCCTGACCTATGGGCCATGGCTCTGGGAGCACCAGGAAAAGACTTTGCAATGGCTCTGGAAGGTGATTCCTGTTCTGTACTCTAGGGATGAAAATCTGTTTCAGGCTCATTTAATGTCCCTGTGTCTGGTAAGAGGAATAGTTATACTGCTGGAATACTTACTGCACTGGGCAGAGGAATGTGCACAAATGCTCCTTTAGCATAATGAATTCCTGTTTTAAGCTTTTTCATATCCTTTGTATAGGGTAGCACAATCCCTTTATGTTCTACCCACGTATGATCACTTGCTTCTTGCAAACAAGGCATTTAAAAACATGTAATGAATCTTGGTATAATGCTTCTTTTTTGCTGCCAAGTCAGGCTTACAAACCTGTTGCATCCTCTCTGCTCCACTGTTGATTGTGCTTTGCACAGAAGACCCAAGTAGCTGAAGAATTAGATGTAGCACGTAGGACTCCTTTGAAATTCCGCCATATGTGATGTCTTTCCTTCAGAGATACCTCAGCAGAGACCTTCACACTGCTGTCACCAGGCCCTGTTCATCAAGACACTCTCCTCAGCGTCCTGCAGCACAAATCCCCTAGCTCACATAGCTTTCAACCTAAAGGATGTTTCTAAGAAGCAGGCTGAGGTCTACAGTGGAAACACTTTACAGGTGTGTGTGTCACTGTTGTTCAAGGCCTAACAGAAACTCATGGGGAGAGTTTCAAGGTAAGGAAATTAAGCCAGCAAACTCAATTTTAAAGAACAATATGGCTTTAATCATTCCCTTTTGTGTAGCTTCAAGGTATGCTACACTCAACACTTCTGAAAACAACAAATACAGGTACAACATTCCAGCCAAATTAACTTTTCTAACCAGCTGATTGCAGACAGTCATACAATGTAAGCTTTGCTTCTCTCTTTTAGAGGAAGACTTCTTGCTGCACTGGCAGTCAAATTGCAGGCATTTTTACCTTATCATACATAACTTCATATGCAGAAGAGTATTTGCAAAAATTGAAGTATAAACAGCATTCAACATATAAATATAAACACATAGTCTTTCATTCCTCCTACCAGCAGCAGAACATATGTAATCATACAAATCTGTAAATTGCACTCTTGCCTTCCAAATGACTTTGAAATATCTTCATAGATACACAATATCCAGGATTTTAGCATTATTTTACAGTAACATGGCACAGAACTTCAAATAGGAAAGTTTCTATGTTCTGGGCTTTATGAATATGGAAAAGTATTTTCCCCCTCCTGTATTTACAATGTAGCTCTGCTGTTTAAGCTCTGTCTGAAAAAGCTCTGTGGCACCATTACCCTGACAGAAAAATTCCTCCATCTATGAATGTGCCCCTTGCCTCTCCTAGAGAAAGGATAGCCCAGCTGTGCTCATGGAGCACACACTCTCAACAGAGCAGTCATTCAGTGCAGATCATGCCAGGTCATCCTTGTGCTATTTCTGTATATTGTAATGTTGCATGGTCATATTCTTATTGAAAAACAGAATTTTTAAGCATATATCAAACCCCTTGAATTTTCTAGGATGCAGTGATGCTGACACTGGTCATTACATTATTTATGCTGATGAGATGAATCAGTTAGTGATTTTAAGTTTTGACATTACACCTTGACTTCACACTCTCAAATAAGATGACACCTGGGGTTTGCTCTCCTCCTGCATCAGAGAAGGTGCATGAGGTGAATCAGTGTGTTTCTTCTGAGTATGGGGAAAAGAGGCAGATGAACATATGTATAGCTATGGAGCTCCAGAATAATTCTCTAATTTTTTTATAGATCTGTCTCTAGTTCATTACCATGCTGATAAACATGAGGAACCTTAAATGTTACTACAGCGCTCATCTGGAATAAGGCATGCAATTTTGGGGAGAAAAAAAAAAGAGATCTGTTGATACCAGATGAAAAGAGTTACCTTTGGAAGTTTAGGAGAATGGAAAGCCTATCTTCAAAGTGGAGACTAAAGGACTGGACATGTTTATCTTGGCAAACAAAGACTGGGACAAAGTTCTCTTTGATTTGTAAAATAAGGCCAGATGAGAAGAAGAGCTCCTTAAATAACTGGGCATCAAAGAGGGAAAAGAAGTGGTTAAACTCATGTGGTCCTGTGGACTGTGATAAATAATAATTTTGTGTTGCTTCTGCCTCACTTGAGGAAGGGAGGTTGCAGAATAGGTTCCCACAAGCCTGTGTGGGCTGGATGGGGAAGGAAGGGAACTGCCGAAGGGGACTGCGCATCAGGGAGCTTGCAGGAGCAAGGGATGGACTCTGAGTCAGGACAGCCTTTCAGATCTGGTAATGGATAACTGCCTAAGTACAGGAAAAGGTGTCTCACATGGCCTGCCCTCCTCGAGGATACCAAAAGGAAAGAGAAATGGTTCCCTAAAATGGCTTTTTAACTTCTGGTAGTTTAACACTGACCAGTCATATACTGGAGACTCTTTTCCTGATCACAGTCCTTGCAGCATTTTTAGGCAGAACTTTGCCTTTTACTAGTGTCTGCCCAGGCACTTGGAAATGGCAGTTTCCATTCACAGAGTCATTCTCATTTTTACATGAGTCTGTGACAGTAGCTTGGAGGCTGGAAGATTTTGAATCTAAAGAAACCTGACTAACAGCAACACTGCCTGCACTCTTAGAAGAGTAAGTGTAAACCATTTTGAGGAATGCAGATTTTGTGTTTGTTTCTTGCTTGTAAATGATGATATAGCATTTTGGAAGAAAAGTGCAGCAGAGGATTCCATAATTGGATATTAAAACAACGATGATTTCCACTGCTGGCAAGTATTTGCCAAATGTAGTTGCATAGACAGGGATAAATACAATCCATGCTATAAAGTAAATTAGCATGCTAAAAGTGATGAATTTAGCTTCATTGTAATTCTCTGGCAACTTCCTACCTTTAAAGGCAAATATGAAGCATATAAAGGCTAAGGCAGCAATGTAGCCCAACATAATCCCAAAAGCTACAATAGACCCTTCATTGCATTCCAGAATTATTGCTTTTGGGATTGAGAAATTTTGATTTACAAAAGGTGTCCTAAATATTAGCCAGAAGGTGCAAATGATAACTTGAATTCCAGTGCAGGTGACCACAGTGGGAATAGGTTTATACATGCATTTCAGGAAATTTTGAAGCTTGGGATCAAAGCTAAAAGCTAGTAAAATTTTTAGTGACTTTATTAAAATACATGAAATGCAGAGTGTAAAACTTATGCCAAAGAGTGCTTGCCTAGTTTTACATTTGAATTCTGTGGGTACATCTATGAAGAAGACAGTACTTAAAAAAATCAAGAAGTGGCTGAAGAGAATAATATAGCAGACAATCAGACCACCAGATGCCTTTACAACTGGTGTGTCCAAGTTTTTGGTGAATATTACACAAATTGACAAAATCACCACAATCCCAAAAGCGGAGAGGAGGAGGAGGAAGATGGCAAACCAGTCAGTCCAGGCAAGGAAATAGATTGTCTTTCTGTAGCATGTGGTGCTGTTGATGGGAGCCCAGTAGGTTTTGTTGTTACATCGGTAGCAGTAATCCATATCTGGAAGCCGAAAAAAAAGGGGAAGATATCTTAGAAACCCAAAGTTAATAAACTGCAAAGTGCATTGTAGGGACTTGAGATACAGGAGCACTGTGGGAAAGGATGCTGAAGGGAAAAGAGAAGTCGGACTGCTTCTGACTCCTGCTGTCGCTGTCCAGGCGGAGGAGCTGCAGGGCTGCGGTGGCTGCGGTGGCAGTGGCACAACGAGCAAAGGACAAATGTATGCCTGGAGCTCCCTGCCAGCTGGGAGTAAGCCTTGCCTGCAGCCAGGGGCGAGGAGGGAAAATGACCAGGGTTCTAAAAATGTCTTGCTCATCGCTGACCAGTGAAATGTTACCTGGCTGGAGCTCTGGACAGGCAAACTTTAATTGAAACCTGCACAATGACTTGAGAGTAATCAATTCTCTTGCAAAATTTTGAATTTTTTTTCTTTCATTTGTCTATTTTAACAAAAAAACCACCCCAACATTGTTTTTACAGATAGCTTTTAAAATACAACAGCAAGAACAAACATTGCTTCAGATTATGATTTGAAAGGTACTTTTGCTTTGCAATTCCTATGCTCTGATATGGAGAAATATCAATTAATTGACTAAGAAGATAAAATTTACTTTTTTTCTGCTCTCAGGATATTAAAAGTACACGCTAACTTAATTTTCTAAATTCCATCTCTCTCCTTCATATATAATCTTCCCCTCTAAAAATTTTTGCTTAAACCTATAAATGAACCACTGGTGAAGTATACATAGAAAATATTACTGTACAGTTATATCAAAATACATGGTACTCTGTGGTAAGTACCAAAATGGGCTGCTAAACAAAATACATAACCCTTGAGCTTCATAGGCTCATAGGCTTGTACAATGGTTTGTGTTGGGAGGGGCTTTCAAAGATCATCTAGTTCCAACTCCCCTGCCAGGGGCAGAGACACCTTCCACTACACCAGGTTGCTCAAAGCTCCATCCAACCTGGCCTTGAACACTTTTAAGAATGAGGCATCCACAACTTCTCTGGGCAACCTGTCCCAGTGCCTCACCACCCTCGAAGACAAGAAATTGCTCCTTACTGGACTGGGCATCCTATGGAAAGACAGGGAGGAAAGGCTCTGTTTAATGAGAGTCAATGTCAGTGATAAATCAGTGAGAATTTCTGTCCTAGCAAAGGGTAATGCTAGTCTGCTGGACAATCTAATTGCTTTAAACTTGGCCTTTGAAGAAGCATTTATACCAAGTTTTATGGGAAACTGAGCATGTAATAATATTTTAACAAATATTTAAATTATTCCAATATTTAACCCAAGGTTGTCAAGGCAAATTATATCCAAGCAAAACAATTGTATTGATGTATAAATGAACCCCTATTTGGATCACAATTCTTTACCTGTTTGGTTGCTGTAATGGTTTTCTGGGCAGTAAACACACTCATAGCAACATGTGTGTGGACTTTCTGTAACCTTTTTCATCTGGCCTGGCTTGCAGTGCTGGGAGCATGTTGACTGAACCATCTGCAGTGTGCAGAGGGAGAGAAAAAAAAAGATATCATAGTCTCAGGCACAGCTAATTACAAAGGAACATTAAAAAAAACCTCCAGAATTTTTACAATTCGTATTTTTTTGCATCATACATATTTTAAGGAAATATGAAAATGATGTTGAAAAAAAGACATTGTAAGGTCCCTATTTCTTGTTTTTCCTCCACACAGTCAAGGAGTAATAGAATGGGGCATTATTTACCTGATAATTTTATTTTTGGGACCTGAATGCCAATCACTGGATTTGTAGGTGCATTTAAAATCTAGATCAAAGTCTTTCATTCAGCTTTGAACCTGTATTTAGACTGCAGAGGATCATCTTCAAAGAACTCACAGAAGCATCTGATGGGGGATTAGAGTGAACTGCTTCACAAAAGAGATCCTTAAATGCTGCTCAGCCACTCTGAGCCCAGGAAGGATGCCTTGGCCTGAGGGAGACACTTTGGAGGCTGCTGTGTACTGCAGCTCTGACATTCCTGACCCTTGCCAGCTTATCCCTGAGTCATGAAGCTCCACTCCTGTGTGTGTGATCGGGGCCTTTTCTTGAGGTCTCAATTCAGGTCCTCCTTCCAAAGACAATTTTTTGTCAAATGATCTGTCCTGAAGCACACTCCAATCTCCTCTCCTTTCAAGATGGTGCTAACAAGAAGGTGGAGACATTTCCTTATGCCACAGAGGGACAAGGTTTGAGATTTCCTTCTGTCCTCTGTTGAGTTCACATGCAGAGACCAGAATTCTGTCCACCTAGCAAGCAGCCTCTCCCTGTCCTGTTAGTGGGGAATGCCTTGCAGCACAGAGCTGCACCATGAACTCAGACCTTCACCCATGCACAGAGGACTGATTGTCCAGCTGGAACTGGCCAGGGCCACCCACTAGTCCTGTTTACACCCATGCTGGGGCACCACCTACTCATGATGCTGACCCCAGCTCTAACATGAGCAAATAAACAGCAAAACTTACTCATTTTTTAAAAAAATGAAGTCAACACATCCGAATCTTCATTTAAAAACAACAACAAAAAAAGGGGTGGTATGTAAGTGAGGGCTTTTTATACACTATAATTTTTTATTTTAAAATCCCTTTGTAAAATTCTGGAATAGCATCCTTAGGACAGACACAACCTTCTAGGGGCCTTCTGGATAAATAAATAAATAAATTTTAAATCACTGAGCCTGCTCACAGGCTAACATGCATCTTGGGGTGCATGAAAGGGATTGAATAAATTCAGAAAGGATTCTTTGATCTTAGAGGAGAACAGGAAACCACTCAAGAGATTTCTAGCTGACATATGCTTCAATTGCAAGTGCTGCAGGAAGAAGAAATCATATGAAACGAATTTCACATGTTATGTCAACAAAATAAAAGTTACCTTTAAAGCCAGAAAATCTTTTTTTTTCTCTTCATCCTCAAAGATAAAGCCACCTTTCTCTGCATCATATTCTGCCATGGTGATGATTTCCATGTGGCCATCAATTTCTTTCCAAAGAAGGACATCATAACTGGTGCTCATATCTCCGTTGGAGTCAAACTTGACTTCCTTATCATCATCAATGATTACAACTTTTTTAAGTTCTTCTAGGAGCTGCACATAAGTGTAAGGAATGATAACATACACCAGTATCATGACAGTGTAATAAACTGAGTAGTTTAACATATGCATGATAATATTGAATTAAAAAGAAATGCTTTTAGGACTAAAAGAAATATTAAAATTCAAATTCATTTTGTCTGAATTTTGTTTACAGAATTATATTTTACAGACAATTCTGTTGGCCTTAAAAATCTATTATTAAAAAACATTATAATTTCATAAAATCATATTCGTGGTATATTTTTCCAGCCTTGAAGATTTTGGTATGATTTTCAGAGAGAAAATATTTTTGCTTACAGAAATCAAGAGTCTTTTGGCACACTCCTTCTTGTAAAGAACAGGGATGGATGATGCTCCTGTTGTTACTTTACTGTCATCAGAGTCAATCTGGGCAACATTTGCTTCCAGAGTGAATTCCCCCAGCACTTCTGGAAGTATCTAGCACTGCTCCCAGCTGTGACTCTGACTGAAATTGTGTATGGCAAGGTGAGACTCACAACTGTCAATAGTCAATGAACAATATATGCCAGTTTGCTCAGATGGGGAGATCAATTGTGCAACGGCAATGAACAGGAAGGCTGTATTTGACAGGTCACAGGAAATACCAAACCAAAGGATGCTTTGGTAAGGCAACTGTCCAGCTTCACATTGCAATTCCTTCTGTTCAACAGGGGAAAAAATTCTGCCTCCCTAATTACAGACAAATCAAAAAGTCTAGAATCTAGAAAAGGATGGGTTAAGGCCCATATCACGCCCTCCCAGCTCATGCGATCACAAGAGGACTCCCATTAACTACCATGGTTCTCAATTGAAACAAAAGCTTTATTATTTTGCAGGCCTAGTGATTTTTAGCAACAGTTGTTAACTGACATGAAAAAAAAAATGATGTTTGGTGAAAGGCTGAGTTCAACTACATTTGGAAAGCATGCTGTTACATGGGTCCATTTGTGATATTCACAGCATTTAACATATGTGCTGACAGGTATACTACCTCAACAGGCTTTGTCAAATTCATGTAACACATCTGGTGTATATAATATGCCATTTTTTCACATATAAAATAATTTTATCAGTGTTTATATAATTCATGAAGAACCAAAGTGTTTCTAACCAATTTGATTTGGATGCTGCATAGTTGTGTGGAACTGAACAGGATTTTTTAATTGTATATACTCAGATTATTAATGTAATTTTTTTCTTCTCCCCTTTTCCAATTCCTCTAACAATATGAGAACACTAGAGCTTTTTGAATACATCTGGATCTTCAGACAGAAGGGGCTAATATTTAGCAACATTTTGGTGTAACTGTTTATTATTTTTGCAAAGTCTGTAACACCAGTCACACTATTGTTTCCTTGTATATGGAGATGTACATTATGGATTATTTGGATCCTAAGATTTTTCTGTGCATATATATCTCCCTTCCTCGAGGGTTGAATTTTCATGTAGAAGAAACATGTTATGAAAACATCACAGGGGAAATAATTATCTCTTTCAGTTGTCTTCATGTCAGTGCTTAAGAATTTAAAGAGTTTTAATTTGGATGATTTGGGATTTAGTTCAGAAATGGTGTAAATGTAGCTCCACAAAGCTGCATTCCTACAAAGCAGTCCTGAATTTATCCCATTAGTGTTTACTAATTCATGTAAGAGTCTGATTGTTACTGGGTTGTTGGTTGGTTGGTTTTTTTTCAAATCCCATATCTTGGTTTGACCTGCCCTGACCTAGGATAAGAGGTCAGAGCAAAACAGAGTGTTTCAGAGGTTGTTTGACTTCTAAATGAACATTTGTTTAATCCTCTGAGTAAAAGTGTGTAAAAGTGAATAGCCCTGAGCAGGTTCTTGGGTAAAAGGTCAGGTCAGGTTTACTTGTCTGATTTTTTGTCTTCTCTTCCCACCCCAGTAGAGTGTGATAACAAGTACCTCACCCATCTTAAGGGTTATGTCTTTACATACAAGTCAAGATCAGACAGAAGAATAATGTGTTGCATTTTCAGTTTCAAGTAGAGACTCATTACAGAGGAAAATACTTGAATTAAGACAAGCCAGATAGAATGATGAGAGAAAGAGAGAGAGGAAAACTGAAACTCTTTGATAAATGCTCCTATCCTGCAGTATCCCTCTCACTCAAGAGGGATGCAATAGGACCAACCACTAGTAGTCAAATAGCTGGTAAAAAAGACATTACGTAAAAGGAACAAGCTTTTATCTCCAGGAATATGGGAGCAAAATTGAGATGAAAGTTAGGCAGAGAGAATGAGACCTGAAGGAATTAGCATCATACCTCCCAGGGAGTGAAGGCAGAGGGATCCTTGCAGTCTCTGTCTTTGCATTGCCCTTTAATGGCATGAGCTATAGCATAGACTGCAAGTATAGTACTATGGATAAATCCCCGTTCAATGTTAGCATTCAAAAAATCATCTCTCCAGATCTTAGGTTTATGGCCAGCATTTTCCAGTAGATCATCCTGGGACTGGTTTGCAATGCACCTTTGAAAATCATGATATTCCAGGTGTGCACAAACTGACAAAAGCATAATATATTCACGTAAAAACTTGTTGTTTTCAGTGGGCTTTTCAGGAAGGTTTCTCAGAAACTCTTGGAATGAGGAGATGTCTCCACTTTTAAATCCAAATCCCACAACGGTTCCCAGCTGTCTGATATTGGGAATAGTACTGATCTTGACTGCAGCTGACCAGTTATCACTTGCAATCCAGACTTTTTTAACATTCCTCTCAATTGCCTTCTTGAATAGTTTAAGCACATGGAACTGTCTCATAAAGACAACAATAACATTTACTCTTGTTTCCTTGACAATCTTCTCAATTGCATTATCGACTTTGGTGTGAAAGGTGCTGTCAGAGAGGTAGGCTGGCAGCATCTCTTTAAAAGCTATGCAAACGTTGTTTGCCATGGCCTGGACCCCAAAGCTCTCCAGAGCGAACCGGCCATTGTCATCATCAGTGGCTATTACTCCAATCCAGTTCCACCCAGATTCACAGATCAAGTGGGTCATTGCTCTTGTCTGATGAAAATCGCTGGGGATAGTCCTGAAGAAAGAAGGAAACCTGATTTTGTCACTGAGGATTTCAGCTGATGATGCAGGACTGACCTAGGAAGAGTGAACAATTCAGTTACAGATGTGGTCTCCTCCAAAGGATGTCAAGAGATCCCAAACTGCCATGATTGCTCTTTCTTCCCACCTGACCCAGGCTCCCTCCTCCTGTCAGTGAGCATCAAAAAGCTGCAGGCAAAGGGGGCAGGCTCTTTCTACCCGCTCTTGGGAAGCAGACTCGTGCCCAGTACCAGTTACACCTTTTTTTCACTCTCTTCTGTGTAATTCAGTGAAGGCCGAGAACAAAACTTTTCAAAATGGATATGACAGTAATGATGGTATAAAGATTTTGGTTTAGCCTGTGCAAATACCATCAGTATGCTCTTCAAAGCAATATTTAAAACATTGGATATTTTTTGAGTCTCTATTCAATTTGCTAGTACTCTTATATTTTGTACTATTTTCCTATCACTTAGTATATTAGTATGGTTCATCCATGTATAATTTTTTTTTTCTCTCCAAGACTTAATTATTATATTTCAAAAGGATCATTGAATCTCTTGGAAGAACCTCACAGAAAAACAAACATTAACCAATAATACATAATAATACAATTCTTTCATACAAAAGACTTACTATCATTTTCTTGTGAATGTAGTTGAAAAACATTAATAGAACATTGATATTTAAATCTCTGCAGTTTTAATACTATTTTATTTTTTTGTTGGAACTTTTTTCCCCTATATTGTTGACAGTTCTTAAAAAATAAATTTAGGTTTTCCAAAATGAGAGTCACCTATCTGGAGGGGATACCAAAATCTTACTTTGTCAAAACATTGCAGATGCTAGTGGTAAGAAAAATCTGTTGGGTTCCATTTTCCATCTATGCCCTAATGAAGATTTTTTTAGTCACTTGCCTTTTGATTATGTTCAAGTATGGCATTTTAGTTTTCATACTTACTATAGCTCCTGGGGTGACGTTGGAGGTCAGAATTACTTCCTACCATTGCAGAGGAGAAGATTCAGTTAGCAGTTATCTTTAGTTCAGATTTTATGTCTTTTCCATGTATTTGGTTAATTTATATCTATTGCCAAAACCAAAGTGCAAGACAGGACAGTGTGTGGAAGTGGATCTGCTTGTTCCTTGTCAGGCCTTGCCTTGACCCCAACTCTTTTATAAAAGTGAAAGTAGGAAGGTAAACAAGGGCCTAAGCACAAATGTAGGACTGTACTAGTCCTAGAAAGGTCAGAAATAGAGAAGGATGTTTTGGGAAGGACCAAAGTGGATCTGAACTGTTGTATTCTTTCACTTCTACAATTGTTTGAAGACTATTAGGAGTAAATCTTTGTTTTAGAGCAATCTTCCTCTCTTCCCTGTCCATAGTTTTAACTGACTCCAACACTTTTTCTAGGGCAGGAGATAATTTCTGATTTTCTGGACAGATTTGACCTGGTCTCTTTTTTTTAGCTTGAGTATTGTCATATTTACCACCAGGCAGACTGGACATGGCAGCTGTAACTTTGCCGCCTGAACAAAGTCCTTGAATGTCATGTGAGGTACATTGGAGTAACCAGGACTGACTAAAGACACTGCCAGGCTGCCAAGAGCCCAGGATCACTCTGAAAGAGCAGTTGCATAAATGTGCCTCAGGTATATTTATCCCTTACTGCCTTTGTTTGGGCAAGTGAATCAAGCCCTCCACTTGGAGCTGAAGCCCACCCATCCTGATGTCCTTAGGTTAAACCAAATCCTGCCCTGTAGTAAATATGTGACTTTTGCAATTCCTGTGATCAGGACCTTTATTCTAAGCATGGTGAATCTGAACCTCTGTCCAAAACAAAAGAATTTCTTCAAACCTACCTGTGGGATTAATTGCAAAGCCAACAACCTTGACACTGCCATCGACACCTCCGAGTAGCTGGCTCCAGTGACTGCCTTGACTCTCGGGATGTAGTCTGAGTAGTTACACTTGAACTCCACAGCATCCTCAGAAGAATTGAATCTAGACAGAAATCTCAGAGCAGATGCCATGGCCTTTGTAACTTCTGCACATGTGTCATAGATTTCATAGCCCAGAGTAACTCCAGATAACAGTGTTGAGTTGTTGATGGTTTCAATAGCATGGATCATTGCAAGTGTCTGAAGAAAAACTTGAATTTCAAAGCTGTGAGGAAACATAGGTGGTATTTTTTAGATAAACTTTGTTGGAAGCAAGGCTGAAGCAAAGTCTTTAAAAAAAGTGTATTTACTTTCACTAAAAGCATGAAGCAAAGAAGAGGAAGTACTAAGTATTTCAGAATAGAAGAAAGTATTTCAGAATAGAAGAAATTATTTCAGAAGTCAAGGTCTCCAGTAGTTGCATTGGTGTTTCTAAAATACTATTCAGACCTGATAAAGTTAGCCCAGCTATTTCCCCTCATCTCCAGTCAATGTTGTTACAGATGATTAATCAGAACTGTGCTAGCACAAAATGTCTGCAATATAACGAACCACCCTCTCAGGCAAGCTTCTCTAAAGATTACAAATCTTGTAGACTAAATTAAATTTCAAATGGACCTAAGATAATTTATGTCTCCATAGAAAAATAATGGGAGATAGATAAAATTATCAACTTAATCAACATTTCGATATAAATCCAGATGGATACCTGCATGCCTAGATGATTATTAGATTTAGATGTGGGATCAAGTTGTAAAATTCAAATAAAATTTGTGGATTTTGATGAGTATTTCAATTTTTAAAAATACATGTTCAGAATTCCTGGTCTTAGGAAAGGTTTATTATGTGCTCAAAATGAAATTCTTCACCAGGTTTTCCTTTTTATGCATTACAGAAAAACTAATTTTTCAAGCACAGTAGGATTTGGACCCAACAGAATAAATATTCTGATGCACAGAATGCATGCATGACAAGGTGTTCATATGTAGGTTATCCTATAACATAAAGCCGCAATTATTTTTCCAAGTGTAATAATTATAGTAATTTCAAAAAGAACTACAATGTCATCAGCATGGTACTAACATAGATTATAGCAGAGCTGCCTGAGAGATGGGAGGCAGACTTTAATATGGGCTTAGGTAAAATGGAATAGTCAGCCTGTGTTCAAATCATGTAGGTTCAGCTTCATAACAAATAACGAATAGCTGCCCAGCAGAGTCCTTCAGACGTATAGCAAATTAGCATTTCCATGGAAATCAGATGATAGCAGAAACCTCCAAGGCTATTTGATTTTCTGTGAAGATTGAAATAGGATAAAATGCTCATTCCCTTCCTCAGTCAGCCACAATATTTTTTATTGTAACTTCGCCATACTTTGTATTAATTTACATGAAATTTATGTGATATCCAAGGAATTTTTTAAGACTAAGCAAAGCAAGAGAACCAGAACTTGTTGACCTTAATATAAGAGCTACATGCCCAATGTCAAACTCTCTTCTTTGCTATATGTGTGATTACTCACCCAGCACAATTCTGAATTACTGGCTTGATGGGATCTTCTTCTGGATGCAGCATTTCGCTATGAACTGCAAACAAACCTCCAATAATGATGTCTCCTGGAAAACTGGCACCCACAAAATCATCAGCATTGTGGCAGGAGAAAGCGACATCGGTGCTGATCACAAAGCAGGGGATCAAAAAGATAACAAATGCCATGTTTCTGTTTTCCTCACTCACTCCCAGCTTTGAGTCAATCAAGCTGCAGCAGCAACAAGGGCTCCTGTGTCATCTGTAAAGAGCAGCAAAGGACAAAGGTTGCACTCAAAACTTGGTCACACCTCTAAGGTGCCTGCATTTGCCTCACTGGCCAAAGCTATTTTATTGAAGGTACTAAAGCGGTGCTGTCACATAAAATGTGAGGATGCAGGTGTGTGAGAGTGGAGAGAGAGGGAGAAACATAAATGAGTTTAAAAGGAAATGCTGGACATTAAATCTCTTATGCTATGTTCAAAGTTTATAATATCTTATCTGAAACATGTGACAAATATTTTGGTATAAATTTGGGCTTGTTTTGAATACCTTCCCACTGAGTGCAGAGGGCAAAGAAGCAATCATGTAATATGGTAGTAGGGATACAGCTGTGACAATGTTTTAAGAATCTGGTGTGAAGAATGCTAAACTGTAAAAGACCCCCCAGTCACAGTGTGCTTTATATCAGACTCTCACTCAAAAATCCCAACCCCAAACTACCAAAAGACTGCTTTTTTGTCAACTCTTTTTTATATGTTTTTAAATCCTTATATTAAAATTGTTTGGATAAGTTAATATTCTAAGGCACATGTCCTTGGGACATCAGTGGGCTTTGGATCAGGTTCTGTATTTATGAACCAGGCCAAGTCTGCTGCTGGTTAATGAGATAAACACAGTGCAGTGGGAAACAATAACATTAGTCCTAGTTTTTGCTTTCTTCCTCCTCTGACTGAGGACACAAGCACACAAACAGCAGCTCCCGAGCTGTGGGAGGAATGGGAAGTGGCTGTTCTCACCACCACTGCTCCCTTCAGATTCACAGGAATCAGATGCTGTGCCAGAAAGGAACCAGGGGAAAATAGAAGCAGAAGCTGGACTCTCAGCTTTCATATATCCAAACCATAAACATCAAATCCTTAGGACAGAAACACAGGTTATATTAGTAAACAATACCAATTCATGTGAGGGACACAGATCTGACAATAAGCTCGCTCTATTTCCAACATTGATTTATTTCTTTGTTTTCTTATAATACCTTCTTCAGATCTTGCTTCTTTTGGCAGTATTCCAAAACACTCCCAAAAGAACGGGTTCAGTCATAATGTTTATTGTCTGCAATTGTATAAAATTTAGGTTTTACATAGAAAATTTGAGCCAAGATTTATTTACTGGCAAACAAAATTAGAAATGGGATGTCTTTTATGTATTCTTTTTGATAAGAATAATACATACCATATAAACTATTCAAATTACTATATTTTGCTTGTTTTCTCAGTAGTCTCTCTGTAGTAACAGAATCCGTTTACACCAAGATATTTCTTGTAAATGCAAATGCAACAGACAAAGTACTTGCAAGTGCAAATGTAATCCCTAGTTAAGTAAACATTTGGCTTCTTTATTATAATAGAAGCGCTTGTGTTTCTTTCATCTGCCTTTTTTTGTTCCATGTGACATTCTCACTGCTGGGTCAGTGCAGATAGTAAACATCTGCCTGCCCTTATTTAAATGTATCTGACTACATATATCTATGGGCAGATTTTGATACCAGTTTATTCAACTTCTCCACTGACTCACAAAAATTCCAGCTATTCCAAAAGTTTTCCTCTTGACTTATAGCAGCATTAACTGTAGTCACATGCTGGCCTGCAAATATTAATGTACTCATTCCTTCCCAGCCATTTAATGCACCCTGAAACCTGGTTCCACACACTCTAGTGTTTCCTTTACCTTGCTTATAATTCTGTACATAAAACTTGTGCATACTTAGATGTAACTAAAGCATAAGACTGGAGCTAGACATTTCCTTAGGCAAGTTATGAGAAATATTAGTATAAAATGTAACTTAAGGGTTTAACACTAAGTGTTGCAATGAGGATTCAATGGAAATACAGTACTGATCATTTGAAACTTCAAATTAGTCATGATTTATGATTAGAAGCAGAAAAGGAAACTTACTCTGGCCAGTCTTTCAAAACCCATTGATTTCTATAGCAGAGGATTTTACCTACAGATAAAAAATCCTTACTTGGTCACTTTGGAAAGTGGAAGTTGACAAAATAAACATCACATATAATTGGTGCATAATTTCATGTTATTTATAAAAACACCATAAAAAGAGGTGTGCTTTCTAGTCAACTACACAGATTTTATGTCACAGTGTATTTTCAAATGAAAGACCATTTATTGGTTTTGTTTGTTTTCAAGACCTATATCTCATGATTACTGCTAATGATGAGAAGTACATAGCAGCTGTCTTACTGAGATACCTCAGCCTAATCTAGTATTGCAGAATTTACTTCAACTGTTTGCAAATACCCTTTTTCTTCAGCACTTAAATGCAATAGAAATAACTGTATAGTACAAAGTGTTCCTTGTTTCAAATTTGATGACATATCATGGACATAACACTAGACTTTCACATTTTTCAGCATAGGAATATTTCCTGGCAGGTAGATTCAAGCATAAGAGTCAAGGGAATTTTTTGAAGTACCATCATCTCCTGAAAGCTGCCTCTAGTGGACTGTGCAAAGATGGTAAATAGGATCTAATAATCCCAAAGCAACTGTGAGAGCCACTGGGGAACTGTAAGAGACTCTGGAGGATCTTGTGGGAGACAAAGAGGTCCTGTCAGTATCGCTGTGCACCCCAAAGTTACCTGTTGCCATGCCAAAATGGTTACCTCTTCCACTTGGACTTTGAGAAGCACCAGAATTGGTGGGGTTTGGAGGATGGTCCTGTCAAGATTCCAGCACTAATTCTTCATGTGGCTTCGTGTGAATTTTGGCAAAGTGTTGAAAGGATCCACCATTCAAAATGTACAAGAGAAGCTGGGGGACTTGGGTATGAGACCAACAGAATGTACCCTCACAGCAGTGGACACCTGTAAGTGGACTTCCTGGTCCTCCTAGCTTTTCAGCCTCTAGACCTGGACATTGGTTATGGCTTTTGTGCAGAAGGAAGTTTTGCAACTCTCAGTTGCTTGGTCCAACAAAGAGAGACTACATTGCACATGAAACAAAGACCAACATTTTGGCTTAACTTCTTTGTGCTAGCTGTTGTTTCTCATGGAGAAGATAATAGCTTAGGTTCCAACAGGAATGTCTTTTCTCTGAAGCCCATTCAGTCAGATACTGTTAAAGGAGAAAGACATTTTTCATTACTTTCTATTTTAAACTGGTTTTAATTGTGCTGTTTCCAAACCAGTATAGAACAGGTAGCAAAATCCTCTGCCAGACATGCACAGTAGCTAAGGGAAGAAAGGAAAAATCTGGATATTCTCACTGTTATTCAAAGGAGTAAGGTAACTCCCCCCTACTCAGACAGGACTTACCTGACACAATGGTAATTGTCCTTTTTGAAGAAGCCAGCAACATTCAAATAAAATCCCATCATTTGCATTAAGAAGATTCAATATTGATTAGAATTGCCAGCTTTCTTGATCAATAGAACCATAGTGTTAAACCCAGTGATTCTGATTTATTAAATTTCTTTTAAGGAAGTTTAAACAATGGGAAAAAAAAAAAAAAAAAAACAAAAAAAAAGCAGGTATTTAATTACTTATTTTCAAGTACCTTTTAAAAATTCTTCTATTTATTGGGACCTATATATTAAATATGAAAATTAAGAATGTGAAGACAAATCTCCATTTGTTTGATTTGTGATCTGTTATAAAAAAATAAACAGACAAAAATTAAAAATACATCAACAGTGAAATGGAATTTGGATAGAAGCCAACAGTTCACATTAATTCCTGAGAAACAAACTAACTCAATTTTCAAGTTCATTGGGTTTGTCCTCTAGAGGGTGTCAGCTGAGCTGCTTGATGGGAAGGACAAATCCTGTTTTTCTTTATCAGGTCACAACGTTGTAATGTGCCTCCTGATGTTCCTTGAAAGTTTAATTTCCCATGATGCAAATAACCTTGTTGAACCACTACTGGTGGAAAACTGAGATGCTGGGGCATGGCAGTGCCTTCAACCCCCTCCCTGGACTATCAGGAACATCCTGGGCAGTCTCACAGCAATTTCTTTTGCAGAAAGGGTTTTAGTCAACAGTCCATGTTGTGCATATTCAGTGCATTTCTGCTGTTTATGCTAGACAAAGGATATAAGAAATTAAAACATAGTTGTGAAAGGGCCTACATTTGAACTAATGCCTATATTTTTTTTTTAGTTTAGATCAGATATGCTTTTTTCACTTACCTTTTCTCTGATATTTTAATATACTTAGATGAAATTTCAATTCAATACAATTTTGAAGGGAAAAATCAAGACGATTTGAATTTTCTGATGTCAACACAAAATATTTTTTGCCATTCCAAAATTGAATTTACTCGTAAATTACCTGTTTGGGGTTTTTTTTTTTTAATAATCCAGCAATGTTGATGCTACCCCATCCAGCCAAGACAATCAGCTGCATGCGCTGGATGCAGGACAATTTCATAAAAACCAGCATGGTAGGAATGACCCAGCTTATTGAGGTGAATTTTTCAGAATTTTTCACCAGGTTTTACTTCTCTCCTTTGTTCCATCTCCTCGTCTCTTAATTGAAAAACAAGAGAGTAAAAATGTCATTCATCTGTTGGCAATGCAAATATTTGGTCCCAGCTTGTAGTGAAAGGGTCACCCAGAGGGAAAGAAAACCTCTAGCTCAGGTATTTGGGCTTTCTCCTGAGAGGCTGAAGGCCAGGGGTCCTTCTGTCAGTGACTGCTCACAATACTAGAGTGAGATCTTTGCTTCATAAAGGAGGGGGCTCAAATCTTTCTTCTCCCAATGTCCCCTACTTACTGGAATGTCACTGACAATTTGCTTGAGAAAGCCCTACTTGCCTGAGCAGTAAGAATCCTCCTAAGAGACTCAGCTTATTCAGAAATTCCTGAGCTCGTATTGCCTGCTATATTTGGCATGTTTTGGAAATGCCTATCAGCCAGAAAGATGGGCTGGAGATGATCCCACACAAAAATGCCAGTGGCAAGCAGGTACGAAGATGGTGCCAAGTGTCTCAGCATTAACAATAAGGAACACAGTTCAAAATAAAATTAGGTTTATAAGAATTTAAAAATGTTAGTGGTTACAATTTTTAGACATCTCCAAGGGTATTGATGTGGAGGATCTGAGAGTGTTGATTTTGAATAAAGGCTGTTAAAGGGACAGATAACCACATAAATTGAGATAGCCACTCAGTGCTTATTCTCATTAAGTCACTTCTGCAAATAGCACTTAGTGATTTTTTAACTCTTTCACTGCTTGTCCCTCATAAATTCCTTTAAAAATAATTTCTCTTCAGTAATTTTGGAGGTAAAACAGAACAGGTAATATTAAACAGTAATTTGAATAAAAAAATGAAAATAGGTTTTGGAAGGAGGGACTGAAAGTCAGGTGGACCCAAAATTTAATGGAATGAAAATTAAGGGAAATTAAACATATCATGAAAATACTCACCCAAATGTTCAACTCTGCAAATACCAGCATAAAAAGAAGAGAGAATTAATTTGTTTTCCTCCTTCAGCATACTTTAATGAGAACACTTTTGGAAAACATGGATTTAAGACTCTTCAGATAGAGAAGAAAATCAAGTCCATGTCTCCCAAATATGCTAGCTGACAGGACCTAGAATGGCACACCAGGAAAAGAGCAGGTCTTCACTATCCTGATTACATAAATCTTCACCTTGTCACTGTCTTGAAACCACATATCTGAGGAAGTACAAAGCTTCTCCCCAAATACTCAGCTATCTGACACAGAAAAAGTTACTTTGGGATTGGACTGGAGGATTTCCAGACATCACTTCCAACATCAACTGTCATAATGTCATAAAGTTCTGTGATATGATGCACTCAGTAGTGTCTGGGAGGTAAAGGTGTCCATAGATACCAAACTGTAGAAGATACAACTTTGGCATCTATGGAGCATTTGAGGCTCCTCTTAGGACAAATGGCTGTAGGCAGTCCTGAGCTCAGCCAGCAGCTCTTGGGGAACTCTGTTTCTGAGAACCTAAATCTCCTTATCTTTGCACAGGAGATAAGCTGTTAGGAGCTCCTTACCCAGCTGTGAGGAGCTCTGCAGGCAAGGAACAAGATTCCGGGAGGTAGACAGGTTTTACACCTTAGCTAGCTCAGTCCAGGTTTGATGCTTATTGATTCAAGGTTGTCATTGTCACCCTTATTCTGGACTTTTTAATTTACTTTAGTTTTCTCTTCAGATCTTAAAAGATTTCAGTTCACCTTACAAGATTTAGCTGATTGTCTTATAAAAGTAAACATACACCTGCAAAGAGAGTACAGGCAGAACAGGTGACGCTCATAAAAATTCCTTTCAGATAAGGAAAAGAACCCAAACCAGCGAATCCACGAGTCACTCTGGAGGCTGATTTCAACCTTCAGATTCAAAGACTGAGGAAAAAAAGAAAAAAAAATTTTCAGACATTAAAACCATTGGGAACTCTTACTATTAAAAAGTTCATTGTTCTAATTTTGTAGACTAACACAACATTCTACACACTTCCTACAGAACCAAGCACTCTTGGTGAAGGACAGCTAACATATATAAAAATACTGCATTACTGACTTTGACTAACAAGAAAATAGGAAAGAAAATTTTGCTGTAAGTAATTTCTGTTCCCTGACAAGAAATTATCTTTGAAGACATACCTCGAGGATGGATAAGCTCATTAATCTGCAGTTACTCTCCCAAGCATTCTTCTTACACACATTTTTTAGAAATATAATATGAAACAGCAACCAGAACATAAACCCTCAATTTAACTTAAGTTTGGTATTAAATCTCTTTGCAATCACCCAGTCTTTAAAGCTGAGGGTGATAGAACAACTACCACGGCCTCCACTAACTGGAAGAAGAAACAAGTTATGTCAGCAGTTGAGAAAGCAAAAATTTACAAGAATTGACCAAGAACAGAGTAGAAAACACATTACCTATGTGAATTTTTCAGCTTTTTCTTATACTTGTTGCCAGAGATTTTTAGATATTTTCTCCAGTATATTTTCAGACATTCAATTTTCCGTAATTTTCAGGTAGTTCCATCATGACCTACATAGATGAAATGGTTATTGCCACACTGCCAGACAGAAATTTAATGATTTCATAGAAAAGTAGGGAAATTTTATTTAAAAAAAGAAAAAAAAGTTAGTATTTTCCTAGAAGTATACTTAAATATTTCCATGTTTAAAAGACAGAGATATGTACCAGTCTTTTCTGTTACATGGGGCCACTCCAAAGTCTGAAGGAATAAGTATAAAGCCTTGTACTACACGTTATTGTAAGGATTCCCCTTCTTTCAACAGAAAAAAGGTTTTATATAATTTATAAGTCATCCAGAGGGGCAGCAAGAAAAAAGAACTTAAGGAGTTTGAGGCCAATGCATATAGTGCTTTTTCATCTGTTGCTTTGGTTTGGGTTTTTTGTTTGTTTGGTTTGGTTTTAAATTTGAATGGTTTCCTTCTTTTCACACATCAATTCCTCCATGTAAATTTCCTTCACCTGCTGGGAAAGCTCTGTTTTAATGCCACTCCTAGTGGCACAAAAAATCATATTTTCTGGCATAACTGTTTTCCTAGATAATTGTTAAAATACTTCCTCTACCTCTAATACATTGAAATGCAGATACTACTTCTTCTAAATCTGTAGAAAAAATGTATTTATGTGGATGCAGAATTCTTTGACATTCATTTGTCTAAGCAGTTGAACAAGGGCAGCAGATCCTTGGACATATAGAATGATTTGAGCTGAAAAGGATCATTAAAGATCATCTAGTTCCAAATCTCCTGCCATGGGCAGGGACACTTTGCACTAGACCAGATTGCTCAAAGCCCTGTTCAACCTGGCCTTGAACAATTTCAGGGATGGGGCATCCACAGCTTCTCTGGGCAACCTGTGCCAGTGCCTCACCACCCTCATCATAAAAAATGCCTTCCTTACAGGCAATGTAAATCTACTCTCTCTCACTTTTAAGTCATTGCCTCTTGTCCTGTCACTACAAGACTTGCTTAGAAGTCTTTCTTCCTTTTTCCTTGTAAGCTCCCTTTATGTACTGAAGGACTGCAAATGTTTTCTCATTGCTCCCGAGACAATATCTTGGTTAAAAAAGGTAATGTCATTATTTCCACATGAAAGCACTCACAAATCATCAGCCAGGCACAGTAAAAACCTGATGATGTTAGTAATAATGATGATGATGATGATGATGATGATGATGGTGGTGATGATGATGATGGTACATAGCATAGTTCCCATTAGAGTCTGTGAATATATCTGTAGGTTAATGAAAGGTGATTCATAATATCATGATTACAAGAAGTGAGCCAGTAAAAAAGGTCTCTGCACAGGTGCCACATCCAATTCTACCTCATTAATGAGAAATTAGAAAACAGAAAGCTAAATTATTTTCTGCTTTACACCAGAGTAATTTAGAGCCTAATTCTGCAGAGATGTTCAGGCTACAGTCATCTGTACCACCCAGGACTGAAACATGACAGATCTCCAGACTAAGTGTGAGACTGTCATGTTTAGAAATGCCCTGATATGCCTTCCAATTCAAAGCACAATGTCATCTATTAAATACCAAGGTCTTTGAAGACAGAAGTTTTAATACATGGCAATGTAGCATATGCATTGCATTACTAGGAAATAAATGTAAATCTAAACATGAAAGTAAAGAAATGGAAAGTGAATTTAAGGGTCAGAATTGTTTAATCCCCTAGATCCAAAAAATATTTTGAAAATACCCATAGTCTCCAGAGTTTCTCATCAGGAATGTAATTCCCATGAGAGCTTTCTCTTTGTCTAAAGGTCTAACCCTTATTCAGTCTGGTTTATTTATGTTATTTCCAATTTGTAAACAGTTCATTTCCAAATACCTTGTTTTTAATGAAGTGTAGCAGTAGTATTTGATTGGAATTTAGATAACTGAGCAGATAAATCCATGCATATTTTCTGCAAGCTTCTATGCAAATATATGAAAAATTAAAAATGTAGCTAGATAAAGACCAAGGGCTGGTCTCTGTTGCCATGTGTTATCATTCTTCACCGCAAAACAGAATGCATTATGACAGCTACAAAGTTTCTCTGTGGAATTCCCCTGACTGTTGACATGATGTGATGTGGTTTAGCAGCTATGGTGGTATTCAGTCAAAGGTTGGACTTGGTAATCTTGGAGGTGTTTTTTGACCTTAATGATTCTATAATTCTATGAAAATAGTCCAAACAAGGGCAACAGAACTGGTGAAGGGCAAATCCAACATGCTAAAAGTATGGAATAAAACCCATCTCTTGGAGCACCCTTTACTACCATCATAGTAACCCAGGCATCACTTCAGGATGCCCTTAACACCAGTTAGTTCAGATTGCAGTGGGATGTACTGCTAAATCCTGCACAAATGTTCTGTGTGCTTAATCACAGAATCCATCTGTTGATAAGAGACACAGCAAGGAACTTTCTGGTGTTTTCAAAACATGTAGCAGGTGGAACAGGTGGCGTTGAAGGTGTTCTGGGTGAAGGAAAGGACTAGCTTAGGCTGGCTGGAGATGAGGAGATACTCACCCTCCTTTGGCTTGGTGTGTTAATCAGAGTAGGAAATAGGTAAAGTGGGTTTTTTAATGTCAGTGGTTTGGGAAGTGCCCTGACCACCAGGAACCTGAATATTACTCAGCACATGCAGTATCTCTTTACCAAGGAACCCGTATCAAGTGAGATTCTCTGTGTTATGCAAGGTTTCATACCGTGCCCTCCCCAGGGCACGCATGCGTTTCTGTCCACTATCCCAGCTATCCCAAAGATCTGTCCTAGGCCAGGATTCATGGTCAGAAGTGCTGGAAACAGCATGACACTTTGTGGTTGAAATTAGATCTTTGACAGTAAGCAATGCAAATGCTCTTATGCAGATATTTGAATTAATTTTCCTGCAGAGAAGATTCCAGAATGTGTTACCAGGCTAGAAGATTTTTCTTAGAGCACAATACTTCTGTGACTGTGTACATGTGACAAAGTGAACTTTTATCTAGTGTTTGCTTAGCAAATAAGGACCTAATCAAGAGCCCATTGAAGTCAGTGGGAAGGATACTATTGCCTTTGGATCAGGCATTGAATTGCTCTCATATTGTCATTAAGTACAATGTATATATCAAATGCTTTTAAAAATATTGTCCAGCTATATAATGAAGGAAAAAGAAATATTTTTTTTCTGTCCAAACATTTTTAATTTGGCTCTAACATCTTCATTACTGGGAAATACCATTTCTTCAGTGACAAACAGGGGACAGTAATGGCAAACTTGGTTCCTGACCTTAGAAAACACTTGTCTGAAATAAGACAGACTAGAAGTGCATGAATGTCTCTCCATCTAGGAAACAGCCTCACCCCCCCATCCCTTAAAGCCTCACTGCTGCATCTCAATACAGAGCATAGACCACAAATGGGAATATGCAAAGGAGCAAGCAGTGGTCTTGTTTCCAGATTAACTGAGCAACTTCCAAGTGAAGGCACTGTTTGTCCCTGTGGATTTGTGTAGTATGGCTAATTGACCTCAAGAAAAAAAATATTCTGGAGTGAAAATCAGACTTATTCAGATCAACAGAACACCAGACTCAGATACAGAGCACTTAGTAGATTCTTAGTGAAGCATGCTTCTGTTCATGCCCAGCTGGAAGAACACAGCTAACATTCCTTAAAAAGTAGAAAGTCAAACCTGGGGAAGGGAAGGGAAGGGAAAAAGAAGAAAAGAAATGAAATGAAATGAAATGAAATGAAATAAAGAAAAGAAAAGAAAAGAAAAGAAAAGAAAAGAAAAGAAAAGAAAAGAAAAGAAAAAAGAAAAGAGAAAAGAGAAGAGAAGAGAAGAGAAGAGAAGAGAAGAGAAGAGAAGAGAAGAGAAGAGAAGAGAAGAGAAAAGAGAAAAGAGAAAAGAGAAAAGAGAAAAGAAAAGAAAAGAAAAGAAAAGAAAAGAAAAGAAAAGAAAAGAAAAGAAAAGAAAAGAAAAGAAAAGAAAAGAAAAGAAAAGAAAAGAAGGTTTGTTCTACATGACAGAATTGTAAAATTGCACAAAAATTGTAAAATTGTTGTTGTGTGAGATAATTCAAAGGTAGATGCATTAATCTAAGAAGCACCTTTTGCACATTACCCATGAATAGCTCTGTGGTTTCACAGGCAGTTCAGCAGATTTTATTGCTGCAAAAGTGAGGAAATCTTGCTCTGCTCCGTTCTTATATATCTTGTCCTTCATCTATCTTGCCCATCCTCCTTCCCTTTCCCTCAGTCCCAATGGTGCCATCCCACCTATATTCCGTCTCTGATCACACTTCTGATTTAACTATTTGAAATATCAGAATATCAGAAAGCTCTTCACTGTTTTCCTTTGGCTTTGCTTTCTGTTATTTCAGAGAATTAAACTGGCACAAAAGTGTCTACAAATGCTGAATGTTAGCAGAGATAGTGTGTGGCCAGGAACAGGGTGAACAGAGAGACAGAGAAGGAGAAAAAACCTTGTTTTGAGTAGTGGTAATCAATCTGTGAATGCAGTAGTTTTGTGAGCTGTATCCAGCTGGTGGTAGAACCTACAGGACTCAGCTTTGCATAGAGAGACTAATCCCTTGACTTTAGTGTCTGGCTTCTGTTAACACCTATTTAGAAGTTGTTTGCAGATAGGCTAGTTATACAAGAAGAAGTGCTGCTACTAGAGATGCTTGGAGTATCTGCAGAAACTCTTAAAATCACTTCTTTAGGGGTGAATGTATCGTCTAAGCTCCGCTCTATTCTTGGATCATTCACAGAGGAACACGAGATGTTTGTATAGCTGCCCAGTGTAAAAACTTGGCTGGCCTCCTTACTATTTTTTTCCTGAATGCTGCCCACCAAAGCACAATGCAAATACATGAAGGGTGAAGTGGCTGTTCAGTCTATAAGCTTGTAGGAGCATGCACTTATATGAATACAAACATTTTCTCCCAATTTGGCACAGGAGAAAAGAATACATACTGAAAAATGGCATTTCAAAATCAAGATAAGTAACCTGAGGTAACTGTTTAACATCAACTCAAGAGAGAGGCAAGCACTGAAATTTTTTACTTACATGTAGCTACATAAGGTCAGAACTATACAGTTTACCTCGACTACCTACAGAGTGTAGAGTGTCCCTGAGTTTGTAAAGGATAGAGACGTGAACTGTGAAGGGGTTAGTGTAATATGTGGTTCATTTATTTTGAAGTTTGTTCTTTGGGAAGAAAAACAGAAGGGCCCACTTCTATACAAAACAGAATGAGTTTTCATTTAAAGATCATAGGAACAAGCAGTGAGTAAAATGCCCAAATGTAAAGAGACAGAGAGACAGGTCTGTCTTTACCAGCTGTAGACAGAGCAGGAAATATATTATTAAACATCACCATCTACTGGATGCCAGCAATTGTTCCTTACAAAGGAAACCAAGTTTCTATGCTGAATTAACTTGTCAGACAAGCCACTGCTTTCACAGATCTGGCGCTTCTTGTAAAGTGATTGGCAGGGTGAGGGTGTGGATCTTTTCCATTCCAAGCTGACAAAAGATTTTCAGCATTATGAAGACTCAGAAATTTCAGGGTGATATAATAAAAGCTATGAAATTGCTAATAAGGCAGAACGAGAACTTAAAAAAGAAGGTGGGAATAGTCAGGCATTGGGCAATAGCATCCTCTGGGTAATCAATTTATTTTCTTGTGGTATTTTTGTGTAGATACACGCACATGTGTACCCCATGCAGTTGAAAGGGTGTCCTCCTGGGTACTTTGTACTGACTGCAGTTCCATAGTTTTGAAAATTAATTTTTCACTCTGTTAACTGCAGAGATAAGGTTCAACCATATTTGTGTGATTTTACAGCATCAGGACTGGCAGTGGGTTTCACAGAGCTTGCTGAGGTTGAAAGGCAACAGGGCAGGTTGCACTCCCCTGCTACAGGGGCTGAGCTCCTTTCCTTCCCCACTGGGAGCAGAAGTCCCCAGCTCCACGTTTAAGGATGCCATTTTCCTTGCCTGGTGCCCTCCCTTCACTTTTACATCTTTCTCCACCTCCTTCTTCTACAAGCACTTGAGAAGCCACAGCATGAATTGGCAGCAGGGGATGATACAAGTATCCTCCTCTGTGGTAGAAGAGAAATCCAATGGAAAACTGCTAAAATTTGAGGGCCCTACTCTTTTTTTCCCTTTGCTTTCTCTAAGGTTTCACTTGGTTGCATTTACAGAACTGGTGACACAAGACACCAGACATAAGCAAATTCTTCAGAGAAATTACCAAAGATTGCTGAAGTATAAGAACCTTGAGAAGAGCTCAGAAAAAAGCTGCAAGGGCAAAGAATTTTTCCTTATCACTTAGTGATGTTCTCAGTCCATCATTACTGTTAATTTATCCAAAAGAATGATTCAATAATTATTAGAAACAATAGAACTAAGATGTTCTGAGTGATGTTCTCAAGCCATCATTACAGTTAATTCATCAAAAGGAATGATTCAATAATTATTGAAAACAAAGCTAAGATTCTGGAGGATGTTTCAATGCTTTGGCTCTTTAATTGAGAGATGCTTATCTAAAGAAATTTTTGTGATTAAAAAATGTATTCCTTGATAAATGCTTTCAAAAGATGCTGCCACTGACAGCATCAAATGCAGGAATACAGGAGGTCTCAGCTTAAAGCAGTGATTTTTTTTTTTTTTTTTTAAATTTTCAAGACCAAAATACTCTCAAAAAGTAAACACCAAGATGTGGAAATAACCAAAATAAATATGAAAGCTATTTTGTTTGAATTGGTGGTGGTTAGAACTGTTTCTTGCAATGAGTCACAGAGAAACAGAAATGGAGTTTCAGGAAGAGCTAAATAGATTCATGCTATGTCAGAGCAAAGAGAATGACAAACACAGACAATAATGACAAATAACTTTATTATATCCTTGTAGAATACTGGTACGTACCATACCATACCATGCTGCTATTGTACTATCCGCATATTTGGAAAGAAATAGGTGTTAAAGTCTACTAAATAGTCCTGGCATCAACACCGTATAAGGGCTTCTGTGTAGTTCATCTGTCTGGGGAGGATATGAGGTGAAACAGTTTCCAACGCTTAAGTAAACATCATGTAGGATTACACAGGAACAGATCAATACCAAATTGTATTTCTATTGAGGCATTTATCTTCCAAACATTTTTCAGTTCAAAACAGAAAACCCCTCAGGTGATGGTTGTTAATGGCAAGTTACACTGATATGAATAAAGTTGAAAAACATTTTGTTTTAATGTGCTGTGTTGGCAACAAGAAAAAGGAACACCGAAGCAAGATGAAATGGTGCAATACCTGAGTACTGATACAAAAGATATTTCACGTGTTAAGTTATAGAAACAAATAATTCTGTTGTCCTCCAGAGCATATGTGTATGACCATTTACTCCAGGCTATATGATAGACTCTGTTGAGTTTTTGTGGGATTACATCATTACAAAATTCACCTAAAACCAAGCAAGGCTTCCTAGGCTCTCAGTACGGACTAGGAAGGGAAACATTTATGAGAAGATCTGTTTCACTGGGTAATCTGCCTGGTATGAACTACCCCTTGGAGACACCTTTTCTTCTCCACTGACTCTAAAGGGAGACTGAGGTGAACGGATTAGACTAAGAAAACTAACTCTGAGACAAAGCTGGGCAAGAGGTGTCGCATGCTTCAAGTACAAATTATAGAACCATAGATAAGTTTGGGTTGGAAGGGACCTTTGAAGATCATATATTTCAACCCTCCTGCAATGTGCAGGGACATCTTCAACTCCAACAGGTTGCTCAGAGCCCCATCCCATCCAACCTTACTTTGAATGTTTTCAGGGATGACACGTACACTTATATCAGCATTTATCTATGTGTGTGTACATATATATGTGTATAGGTCTTTGTGTGTGCACAATCTTTGAATAGGAAAATTCTAAAAACCAAAATATATGTGGATATATGTTTCAACAGTTCTACTTCATAATTAGATTTTGTCCAGTAATGAGCAATATGGTTAGGACCACAAGTCTCAATGGACACACCACAGAATGATAATAAAAATTTCTAGGCACTGGAGGTGCTGTAATGTCCATGGAACTTGTGGTTCCAGCTAGCCCAATTCTGTACCTCCCCCAAAGACTGAAATAATACATTCAGGGAGAGTGTTGACTCCAGCAAGAAGGAGTTTAAATGGGGGGAAGGATTGTCCACCTACCATAGCTTTTGGCATCTCTCCATTAGTAATTCTACGAAGAGTTAGTAATTCTTAGTAGAATTACTAACGGTTGTTGCACCAGGGTGGAAACTGACTGGTCCCTGGGCTGGACCGCTTACTCCATTAATCCCTGTGTTGATGATGGATAGAATTAGTGTCATTGAGGATATTCTGGCATCAGAGCAAAACAGAATCCTGTCCTTTAAGAAAAAATAGCTACATTTAGCTTCATAATACCCAAAAGATCCATGTCCAATGTCACATTGGATTTTGCTCACAAAAGATTCAACACAACAATTAGCAGCCGAGAGGTTTTATTATACCATGGAAATACTGGTTATGTTGGACCAAACTGTGAAGTGCTCAGGCCAGCCAAAAGTCAGAAGGTGAAATGCAATTCTACCACAACCTCAAAACAAAGCCATTGGACCCAGAAGCTGAACTGCCTCAGTGAGTTTCACTAAGAACTGACACTGGCATGTGTGGTCAAAGCCATCACTTAATGAACTAAGAAGGGAACATGGAAACAGTGAAGAAATGTTTGAATGGAGTAACTGTTAAGGAAAGGAATATATTTTACACAGTACAGGGAAGAGGCGTAAGCAAAACAGCAGAAAGTTCAGGTTAAATGCCATTTTTGACTCTGGGACCTTCTCACAGGTCTGTCTGCCTCACGTCTGAAGTCCATAATTTATACTTATGATGACGTTTTGGGCCTTTTGGCACATCTGGGGTTTTGTTAAATACGGATTTGATAAATAGTACCTGGTCTGACAGTGTATCTGTGCAGGAGTGGAAGTGGTCATATTCTACTGCCTTGTAGTGCTGGTGGGATCAACGGCTTGAGCTGCAACAGAAGACTGGAAGAGAGCAGGATCAATGGCTTGAGCTGCAACAGAAGACTGGAAGAGAGTAGGAGGAAAACAGCTAGTTGTTCACAAACTTTATGTTTGTGACTGCCCAGCACTATTTGATGGCTTGAAAAATGCTTCACAATTCAATATAACATTTCAGGGCTGCTTGCTACCACAAGTCATACTACAATTTCCCAGTCCTTATTTGGAAGAGCAGAACACCTAAGATTTTGCTTTAATGAGAATTTATTAAAACAGTGGATGTTGCAATGATCAGACTAAATTTCCATTCTAGTGACAATTTGGTTCTCTGGAAAAAGCAGTGACCATCTTTCTGTGATTCTCTCCTGCCATCTCTCAGTCAGCATGCTGAAAAGGAGCAAAGCAAAGACACGTCCGCCAAATGAATGTATAAAATGAAGATGTTTTGTTCCATCACTCACAAAATTACACTAGGATTTAATGGAATACGGACAACACAGCCAGTGCCCAGAAGGGCCCCACGTCTGCGGCTGTCAGGAGGCAGCTGCTAAGCGCAGAATGCCCGTCAGTCAGCCCTCGGCCGACTCCGGAGAGGAGAACGAGGAGAGCCTCCGCGGCCGCCTTCTGCCCTGAAGGGACGCGGGGACCCCGGGGCCGCCCCTTGCCTTGGCCGCGGCGGGCCAGGAGCTGCTCCCTGACACCAGCCGGAGCCACCGCCGGCGGGAGTTAATCATTAAATCCCCGGCAGATCCGCTCCTGGCCGGCTCCCCTGAACCTCCTCGGCCTTCAGCCGTGCCCTGTCTCCTTCTGGCCTGACTGAGCACCGCGGCGGGAGGGGAAGCGCAGGCACGGACGGAGAGACCTCCCCGCCGCCGCCCGACAGCCGCCTCCGGGCCCCCGTGCGAGGCGGAGCCCCCCGGGCGGGCGGGCCGTCCCTGTCGCAGCGGAGCCATGCAGCCGCCCTGGACGGCTCCGTAGGGCTCACCTGTCCCCCGCTGCCGCCCCCGCATCGCCTCTCCTCCCCTTCACGGAGGCGCTCGGCCGACACCATCTCCGGCCGCTGTGGCAGAGCCCCGGCCCACTTGTCAGCCGGCGCCCCCTGCGCCCTCAGGCCGCCGCCGCCGCGCCCGCCCCGTCCCCTCCCGCCGCCCATGGGCGCCGCCCGCGCCGCGCCGAGGCAGAGCCGGCGCCGCTGAGGAGCATGGCCAAGGGACCCGAGCAGGGGGACGCCTTCCTGCACCTCCCGGCCGCGCAGGCGGTGCCCGCCGAGGCGCAAGAGGAACGCTACGCGGGGCTGCTGGGGCGAGGCTTGCTGCCCTGCGCCCGGGAGGCGCTGCCCGAGCCGCCGCTGTCCGCCGGCATCAAGGCAGGTAAAGGCGGGGAGCCGGCGGCGTGCCCTGCTCAGCCGGCGGCGGGGCAGGTGCGGGCAGCCGGGGCAGGCAGCCGGAGCTGCTGCTCGGGGTCCGGCGGGGACGCGGCTGCCGGGCCGGTCCCTCTCCCCGAGGCGGGCAGGGCGGCAGGCGGGAGGGGCGGCGTGTTGCAGGACCGTAACGATGCCCTTGGGTGTCTCTTCTTGTCCCCCGCGGCGCTCAGAAACACACTTCGGCAGCGAAGCCCTCTCCTCGGACGACGAGGATGCGGATGCTCGCGACGGCGCGCTGACAGCCGCCGACCAAAGCCCGTCTTCGAAGAAGAGCATCACGCGGATCATGAAGGACAAGAAGAAGCAGACGCAGCTCACCCTGCAATGGTAGGGCTTCGGAGAGCCCCCGCTGCCCGTCCTGTGGGCTCCAGGCCTGAGCCGGCTTGTCCGTGACACTCAAAGGGACCTTTCTCTAAGAGCTGAGCCTGCAAGGAGGGCGACATCTCACAGTCCTTTTAGAAAGAATTTGCCATTTTTGGGGTGTTTCATTAGTTGTTTTTTGGTTTTGTTTTGAGGGTTGGTTTTTTTGTTGTTTCTTTTTTTTTTTTTTTTTTAATGGGCTTCGTCTACAAATAAGGACACCCATCCCTAAACGTCTGTGTTTTGAAATTATCAGAAGCTTGTCACTTAACAGAAGTCTCCGTCAGATTCTCACACTATGTGGCTATCAATGACATGTACCATCAAAATGTAGAAATGAAGCATTTAAGAACTGCAGCTGTGAATGGCTGCTCCTTTTATTATTCTTTAAGGCCGTGACAGATTTTCACTGTCTTATAATGCATTTCTTTTACATTGTGTTCTCCCACCCATTGAGACCCTAACTTTGGTTTATTTTATCTGGTAAAAAAAAGTTAACCAATTAAGAGATCAAATTCTTCAGACCTTAATTGATAAATGTTTCTACTAAAGTATACTTGAAATTAGGAAGGAGTGCTGTTGAATTAAACGGGAACTTAATTACCAAATGCAAGCTGTCAATGGAGATATTTTTTTTTTCCTTTTAACTGAAAAATTTTACTAATCAGTTTCTTATTCTAGTTTACATCTGAGTGTAAATAGTTAGGATTTAAGTCTGTCGAGTCAGTGCTTACTACACAGTATTTTCTCAAAGATTTGTGTAATTTGAGAAACAAATTTATTGCACTTCATCTCTGGGGTAGTGAACAATGTAAAATGATAAAGAAAAAAACCCAACAGAACAGCAGTGAAATACTCAGCTGTTACCAAGGGTTCTGTTCAAGTGAAGACTGTCAGGTTTTTGCTTCAGTTTTAAAAATTTTACTTTAATGACCATCACTCAGAAGTTGTGTTCTGTAAACTGATTGGGAAGCTACACAGAAATTAATCTCCTTCAAAAGTCTCTCTTCTTTGTTTTTTTCACAGTGGTTTGAAGCATTTGCAGGTCCAGAGTGGAAATTAAAAAGCAGAAAGAGGAAGAAAAGAGACATTAGCTCAGGTGTGAGGATACAGTGGGACAGAAGATGCAAGTCCAAGTCCCTGTTCTTAAATCCTTTCAAAGGACTGACATAAACCCAGGTCTTTTATAGTCTAGTTAGTACTCTTATTTTTTGTCTAATGCTGGCTTTTTGGTGATGATAACTTAGTTATTTAAGTAAAGCAAAAAAGTCCAGACATTGAAAAAGACTCATTAAGGAAAGGGATCTGGCTCCAGTTTTTCCATATTCTGCAGCTAGCCTAAGCACCAAGTGTGGAGTCAATCTGTAGTGTCTGTCATGTTCAGGAGAAACTCATCTGTGTGGCCTGATGGAATTCTTCAGTGAAATTAAAAAAAAAAGAAGAACAGGCAAAAAAAAAGCAGTACCAGAAACTGGAAAATGCAATCTGGAGAAATGGCATATTGCTTCTTACTCAGGCAGTTTCTTTCTCTACACAGGCTGGAAGAAAACTACATTGTTTGTGAAGGAGTTTGTTTACCAAGATGCATCCTTTATGCACATTATTTAGACTTCTGCAGAAAAGAGAAGCTGGAACCTGCCTGTGCTGCAACTTTTGGGAAGGTAATAAGTAAACACCTTCCTAATTTCTTAAATCAATTGTTTGATAGAATCACAATTTACCTGTGTAAAAAATCTTTTCAAAATCACATGTTTTCTGTTGCTAATATACATGGGATCAGACTAACTATAACTACACTGTCTCCAATGGGGAATTTCTTGACATCACCTTTAGGAGATTGAAGATGAAATTCCCTTTGATTTATTGTTGTTTTTATTTAAAAAAAAAAAGGCATTCTCTCTGAGTGCTTTTTTCTTTTCCTTTTTACTGATGACATTAATAGGTTCTTTCCACAAAACCAGATCTGCCATGGAAGACACTTGTACTAAAGGCAGTGTAAAGTGAGATGTGACACAAGCAATATTAGAAGGGAAAGGAAAGTAATAACACAAACAGCCCCCAAATGAAAAATTGTTGATTCATTCTCTTTTCTATCCTTCCCTACAATTAATCCTGAAGCAACTTAATGAAAGAAAGATGTGAACTCTCCACATTAAATCCTGAGTATTTAATGAAACAGGAAACCAAAAATGCTTCAAGGATCATCTTTTTTTAAACACTACTGATTTAGTAATGGTTCATACATAGCAAAACGCATTAATTTAATTAAATAATAATAATGGACTTAAAATCTGCTTCATAAGTATTTTTTCCTATTTTATTCTTCTCAAACTGGTATATCAAAAAAGTGGATATCTAATTTTCATACACAGTTTCAGTATAAATGAGAAAGACAATAGGTTCCATTTAAACATTGTTTTGACAGTGATTTGTCTTTTAAACATATCCATTAGATCTACCTCTATTACTGAATTAATTTTTCAGATCACACTTTCAAATAAAAAAAAAAACAATTTATTTCTAATTGTTTTTGAAAACAGAATAGCTAGACAGCAGTATTACCCCTGGTTTTGCTTAGATCTCTGAAGCAAGAGATACACTTGTACTTTAGGAACTTGAAAGTAATAGAATTCTGGTGAAAAGAACTAGATTTTAAAGTGTAAAAGTGAAAACAGAAAGGGAGAACAGGTGGGAAGGCTGGAGATACACAGCAGGATGGACAAGGATGGAAGAAAGCCTGCAGTGTGAAACACGGCCTAATCATTTAGGTTGTGCTATAAGTATCAAAAATGTTTTTTAATGAACTATTTTAGACCATGTATTTACACTAAGATTTTTATATTTTACTATAAACAGATTGCTATGAAATATTTCTGGTGTTAAAAATTACTGCACTTATTTTCTCTTTAGACCATTCGCCAGAAGTTCCCTCTCCTTACCACAAGGCGGCTTGGAACAAGGGGCCATTCAAAGTAAGGCACAATTAACGTGTGCGTCTAATAGAACTAATTTTAGGAATGATAGGTATTTCCATGTTTCCTTAATATGTACTAACTGTCTCGGGACTTTATTCAGATGACACTCTATAAGTGATAACTTTCATGTATATGATGAAACTGATACTCATATTCAAGAGTTTAGGTTTGAAAATATTGCTGCAGGCATAATTTCTAAAATTAAACTGATTAAGCTTCTAAATTTTGTCATTGCATTTATAGACCCATGCATATGTTGCAAACATATGTCGAAATATTAGATATAAAAAGCATTTATAATACATATGTCTTTTCCTAGCTGCTCATCTTTCTATAAATAGTGATTTTATTTCCCTTTTGCAAGCCTAACAGCTTTCATCGTGTTCTCTACATAACAATATGGATTCACTTAAATACACCACCAAAAAAAGCATTGTTTTAAATTCAGAATAAGGTATACTTTTGCTGGTTGTTGTGGGTGTATTATAAAACAATGAAAGGTACACAATTTATAGTGCAGTCATTTAATAAATAATGTATCGTATAATTTTTATATTTGATCCGTGAAATATTAGGTTTTAGGAATAGATCATAGAAAATTCTATATCACCTGGTGATAAAATTTTTTATTAGTTCTGGTTTTGGCATTATGCTTTTGGCCATGAATAATTTAGTGTAAAACTGTTACGAAGAGGGGTAACACACAAATATTCCCTCACATCCATTTTGCTAATGAATAAGATAGAAAACTGGAATAATGATAGTAAAAGAAGAAACTCAAAAGTTCTGTTTTTTGGGAAAGCTCTTAATTTTGAGCTACTTAGCCTTGAAAGACAAAGTCACTCCTGTCTTTCAGTAGTTTATAAGCAAAACTCAAAACAAAAGGAGACTGAAAAAAAAAAGCATACAAGACTCATTTTCCTAAGTGATACTAAAAATGTCTGAAAGCTAAATTTTTACGCTCATAGTTTTGGGAGGTTGTTAAATGTTGTTATACTTGGTTTTCTTCCTGCCTTAGAAATACAAGAAATAGATACTTGAGTCCACATTAGTTTTGCTGAAGAATGAGATGTCATTTGTGAATTTTAGGGTTTGTTGCAGAAAAAATGAAGGTGGGGAAGAATTTAAATTTCAAATTTTTGCAAAGACATTCTATTTCTTGAGCATGTCTCAAGCATTTATTTTAAATAACCATTAATAAAGATAAAATCCAAAGGAAGTAAAGTCTTTATGGAACATTTTTCCTTTTTTTTTTTTTGTTGGTTTCAACAGAGGATAGTTCTTCCATAGTGTCTATCACAGTCTTACAAATTTGTAATCCATTAATCTCTTTTAGGAGATAGTACAGAGTGTGCAATGTATAGAGGAAAACTGGAACTGAAGTTCATTTCTCTTTTTGTAGGCGACCTATAGATGCTGAGTAGAGAGGTTTTGAGGAAAGCAATTATTGGAAAGGTTATTTATTAGGAAAAAAAGGGAACTTTTGTATTGTCTGCTGTGATGTACTTAAGATGTGATTACAGGCATAAGATGATGTAGACGTAGCTTTGCTGCTGGTGTTGTGTTTAAGTTTTTAAGAGATCTGGCATTCACAATTTGTGCAGGAATATTTGACAACCTACTAATTCATCAATGCCTTGGTGAATTCCTAGTTGTGTTCATAACCCAACATATTTTGTGAACCACTTAGTTACAATGAACAAGATAATACAAGGGAGAAATCTCCCACTTGCTCATTGTATATTTGTTCTGACATATCTAACAGATTGATAAACAGGATCCAATGAGGATCCAAACTTCTAAAACATATCATGTGTCTGCATGGTTTAAGCACAGTAAGTCAACCTTTATTAAGCAAATGAATATGTTTCAAATATGTATATAGCTACAAAATTAATTGTGTTGGAACATGTGTTACTATATTGCCCTTTTCTCAATGACATTAAACAATATTAATATAGAAATAACTCATGTCCAACATTTCTTTGGCAGATTCTATATCCCTACTGTCCTTGTTGGTATTATGTGCCATATTTTCCTATGGATTAACTGTTCTTGAACAATTTCCTCAAAGGAATGAGGCATCAGCAGCTTTTGTTTGAACATCTGGCACTTGTTTCTCCATATTTTTTCATCAGTTTTCCTCAGAGGCTTTTCCTCTGCAATTCTCATTTCTGCTAAGATTCATTTACCTTGATCTTACTGTGCTAAGAAGGACCACATAAAAGGCACATATTTCCAGTTCAGAGACCAAATATAGCAGCAAGTAGTCATAGAGAAGTGTCAGTAAAAATCACAGAATCATGGAATCATAGAGGAATAGAATGATAGAACGGTTGGGGTTGGAAGGGACCTTAAAGATCATCTAGTTTCAACCCCTGTGCCACAGGCAGAGACATTTTCAACTAGGCCAGGTTGCTCAAAGCCCTATCCAGTCTGGCCTTGAACATTTCCAGGGATGGGACATCCACAGCTGCTCTGAGCAATCTGTGCCAGTGCCTGAACACCCCCACAGCAAAGAATTTTTTCCTGGTATCTAATCTAAATCTACCCTTTCACAGTTTAATGATCTCTGATAGTCTATTTTTCTGTCTCTGGTATTGTGGACCCCTCAGAGCTACAGACTCACTGAAGAGCAGCTGAATTTCTGATTTCACCAGGTAGCAGTTAGTCACACAAATGTCATTTACAGAACTGCTTCCATTAAATTAATAAGAAAGTTAAAGGGCTGTAATCAGTTCCAGCAAATTACTAGTTATGTTCTTTTTGTGTCAGCATGGACCTTAAATGTTATAAGCTGTTTCTGGGTTACTGAGACTAATAAGAGAGCTCTTACTAGCAATTAAATCATATTTTTTAAAGCATGGTAGTGTAGTGACATTATATTATTTTTATTGCTGCTATCATTATTACGATATAGTGCTAGTAGGAGCAGTATTAGTACTAACTGTTCCTGACAGTGATGTTTTATATGGCAATATTGCCTAGGAGCTCTGATCACTGTCCAGGACTTTACTGAGTCAGATGCTGCAAAAGCATGGAAAGGAAGAAGACAATTCTTCTCCAATGGAATAATTGTTCTTATATTTTAGAGAAATTTAACGCCTTGGGATAAAGGTGCCTTCCTGGACACTGCAAGCATGCACAGAAATCTATTGGTAGAGCCTGGCTGTGATCAGAAGAAAGCAAAGAAAATAATTTCCTTTTTCCATCATCTTCAAGGTGATGGAAATTGTTTTTCTCCCACACCGATTCAAGCTCTTTCTAACATCCACATGAGCATGAATTGGATTTAAGGAAAAGCTCCTGCACTAACATATGGAATACAGTTGCTGTTCTAAGGTGTGTGATACACAAATGTTAGTTTCTCCTCTGTTCCCAAACAGCATTTGTCATCTCTTGCCCAGTTCTGGGCAAAGGACAAACTTAAAACTGAGTCTAATGATTCCTAGAATTCAAGTCAGAATCTTTCTTTCTCTGTGTCTACATCCAACAACCCATTTGTACAAAAGTGTCAATACTAAAACTCATGTAAACATTTGGCCAAGAGGGTCCAACACATTGGACACAATTTTGTTAACAAAATACATTAATCTCTCATGCCCATGCTAATCACTCCAAAGAACTGAAAGCAAGGGAAATTTTCAATATTACTGCTGAGTGAAAGAAGATGCAGCACCAGAAATACTGCAGACTGCTCTCTTAGATTAGTATTTTGTAAGCAATAGTTCTCTGTTCTGAAGCCACCTTTTTGCACTGGCAATGTTGAACATACTGTGGTCACTACTAGAGCTCAGGTGTAACTTTCACAGTACATGAACCTCCTGAAGCAGCTATTTGGGAAAATGTTCAAGCTGCTCAGTCCACACACACGGAAGACTGTTTGAGCTCAAGTTACAGTTTAATTTCTTTGTAGACTTTGATCAATGATGAATCTTAGCTTTTATCCATCATGTCTGAAAACTATTATCTTATTTATTAGGAGTGATTTAGTGGGTTAATAAAACTGATATGGCAGCTGTCCCTGTGATAAGGAGTTATTGCAAGTCCCTGAACAGCTTAAGCCTGTCATTTCCTTATCAGCTATCATTTGTGTCAGTGTATGCTAAAATCAGAGCTACAAGTTGTATAGGAACATATGTTACAAGAAACCACTGAAATTAAAAGAGAAAAGTAGTTCAGCTTGGTTTATAAAATGTTTGTTTCAAAAATTGAGAGTAAATTCCTTGTAGTAACTTATTACATTTTATTAATTACACAATAGACATAATAAATAGTAAAATACAAACATACTGTACATAGACAAAAAAATATGCATGTAAAGAGACACAAGGAAGGCATTTGAAGATGTAGGTTAAAGGCGTTATCAATATGTCTGGGATGGGTATACTACTCTCAACAGGGAGCCCAAAATAAGCTGTTCAACTAATAACTTTGGCTAGTAAGAGAATAATAATCTTCATACCCTATTACTTTATGGAATATGCCAGACAGAGCTTGAATTGTAAGATTATATTATTTTTAACTGTTTTTGTGTCATGAACGGAAAAGCTGTATTTTTTAGCTCTAAAAATTCAGCTATACATTACTGAAGAAAACAGGGTGATACCTGCTGTGCTTTTAATACATGCAGAATATGTACTGAAAAGTATCTATTCTCTACATAACAAGATGTCTCAGTGATAAATTCTGATATCTTGGGGCATTCCAGCAGGAACAAGTATATTGTCTACCACTGGATACCTGAGGATCTAAATCGTACGACAGTTCCTGTTCCTAGACCAAATGTATTAATATTGAATTAGATCTTGAATAATCTAGATATTGAATCCTAACTTTGTGAAGAAAAAATGCTTTTCCTTGCCTCTTGCTCACTCCAATCTTAGCAAGATTTATGGTGAAAGTGTAAAAGTATTTTTTTTGGAATTTAAAAAATGGCATGTGATTGAAACTGGGAGATTTAAATTGTTGGAATGAGATGTGGGCAAGTGCTTGCTTAAATGGCCAATGACAAATGAGCAGATAACATTGTTAAAGAATCAGTCACAGCTCTACTGTGTTTTTCATCCTGTTCAGTGGACTCTCTTTGCAATGTAAAGACTAAGTAAATGCTGTTATTTCAAAGAATTCATACAGATACATTTTCAATACCTCTTGTGTCACAGTAAGGAAAGAGAGAAGAAAATTTTGGCTTTCCTAGGGGTTGGCAGGTGCCACAATGACCTAACAGTGTTACGTAGACTCATCAGTTTCAGGAAAGCAGTAAAAGTGGTGGTGCCACTTTCTGTCAGGTTTCTTGGCTGTAGAATCCTGAAGGCACACAACAGACTGTCCAGAAACAGAAAAACCATTTCAGCTGAGATTGTCAAAGCTATCTAGGCCAGGCAAATATATCATCGATACTGATATATTGACATATATCAATAAGGCATAATTTGTATCTAATGCCTTTAACCAGCTTTGTAAATATAAAGTACGTGAAGGTTTTGTTCTTACCTGTAACAGTTCCATACAGGAACAAACAAAATATTGTGATGGTTTTTTTAATGGTCATCACCAGGATCAGCAGAGATGAGATGACATGAGATGAGATGAATGAGATGAGATGAGATGATCACTTTTGTTAATGTGTTCTATGAGCTATTTGCTGGGGTTTTGTGTCTCAAGAATGCATTTCGTCAAGATTTTGGGGAGTTTCAGTGAAATCAATGCAGTGTGTTGCAAAGTGCTACTTTGAAGCAGCTCAGTTAAACCAGCTGCCATGGTATTTTCAAACGAATTTTAGTAAAAAACAAATTTAACCTTCATATTCTATTCATAACAGTTTTAGACAAATTTGGTTTAACACAATCAGTTTTTAAATCTGTTGAGTGGAATTTATTAGACAGGGTCTATCACCTTTGATAGATGAACTCAAGCAAACTTTGGTATGACTGGTAAGCAAAGAGCTGCTCCCAGCTTGGTCTCCTGCCCTTCTCTCAGAGGTCACTTATTATGTAACAAAATTAGTGGAAAGCAGTAAGTAGCTACTTCACAGCCAGTTTTCTTAGCACCAACCCATCCTTTTTATCATCTTTGTTGTCTTTGGTTAAAATGTTGGGTGTGAGCACTGCAAAGGCCAAGCAATGTTTCCTTTTTCAAGCTCTATTTGGGAGCAGTAATCTCCAGGAGAGCAACATGGAAGACAAATGTGGATGAGATGTGCGTAAAATAGCTTAATAATTTAGTGTCAGTCAGCCTACAACCTGACAGAAGAATGAATGAATGAATGACATAATATCATTATTAGTCATAGGAGACAGAACAACAAGTTATAAGGTGCATTGGCAAGCTATTTTCAGCTGAGAATGGCACTGAGGGACTGTCTAAATGTAATGGTGGCAAGCAAGATAAAATAATCTGGTAGATCAAACCCTTTCAAACAAATGAAGTATAATGAAACAGAATGCATATTAGGGAAAAGAGATGTAATATGTTTCTGGATTTTCTGTTCCAGCTACGTTCATGTAAGAGAGAAAATATTCTAAGTTTAACCCTTGAATTTTGAATCAAATCATGACAATACAATCTATGACATCAGATTTTGTTCCATGTCAGTGAAAGGAGTAATTAGACACTGTATAGATAAGTTTTCAGAAAGCATTTAAAATCAATTTGACAGCTTGGTTTGCTTCACATGTCACTCATAAACACTTTTTTTTTTTTTCCACAGGTATCACTATTATGGAATTGGCATTAAAGAAAGCAGTGCATATTACCACTCTGTGTATTCTGGAAAGGGCTTAACCAGGTAAAATAACATAACTTTTGAGACTTTAGCAGTGAAGGTCTAACTATAACCTTCCTTTAGGAAGATGTTTGTAGAACTCTAATTTTTATTTCTACAAGAACTAGTATTGTTGCTTATCTCAGTGTTTTAAGAGGTTTTTTGCTAGTGTCTTCCAGTTTGACCCCACCACAGTCAGTGTAGAGCTGCATCAACTTTTAACAGCAGACCATTTGTTCAAGTTTGTATGAGGGAGCAAAATCCCATTTCCAGAACACTTGTCTAATTTTGTTTGCTTGTGTGTCACCCTGTGAGTTTTTTCCCCAGGACAGCTTTCCATTATGAAACGTCTGGAGAATGGTGTGAAGCTGGCACCTGTGGGGCAGGAGGGAGGGGTCAGTGTAGATTAATATTTACAGGTCCTTTGACTGGCTAATATCAGTTTAAACCTAACCCAGGAAGCTCTAATTATATTTATTTAAGGGACAGCTAGCAGGATCAATATGTTACGATAGCTGCCTGTTGGTTTGCCAAAGATTAATAGTTCGTAAAGCAAATGTCTCTGTTCACATATGGCTTGAATGACGGCTTTCATTGTCTGTGGCAGTATACCTGGATAAGTAGGACTCTGAGAAAGGAAAGGAATAAATGAGTTTATAATCACAGACAGAAAATTTGACTGGGGGCAGATTCAGGTTATGTCCAAAGAGACCTTTTCCAAACAATAGGACAAGTGTAAAAATTGAGGGTAAATAAATTGTAAAAATGCTGCCAATGATGCTTGAAAAGAGAGAGTTCTCTCCACAGCAATACTTAGGGTGTAATAGATTGGAATATTCTATTTCTTTATCTGATATTTATCCAGAGCTATAGAGGTGTTGCTGGTACACAGTGTATTTTTCTTTCATAATACAGAATTACCTTGAACAAATTGTTCATTTTGTTGACTAAAAGACTGTTGTTTTCATTTAAGGGAATATAACAATTCTTATTCCTCAGCTTTATATCAGGCAGGCACAATGTAGCAGCAATGAGTGCAAAGAAAGTGTAAGTTCTGCAAAGTTCCCCACAGCTGGATTTCTGACAGCATACACTCACGTAAAGATGGCATAAATACTCTCTAAGATTTTCAGGACTACTCACTAGATTCACTAATTAGGAACCTTTTCTTTGTGTTAGGACCTGTGCTGCCCTGTATGAGATATTGAATTTTCAGGGTCCAGCAGTTCAATTGCCTCCCTAGCTGAATTAAAACAGAAGCTCGGATGCTCATTTTGCACAGCCTGGCCTGTCATGGTGATTGGATTTTAATGTGTGAGGAGAATGATGCAGTAGCCTGAGGTTAAGAATAAGCTTCTGGATAAGGAAAGAATCAGGCAGTGTAGGGATTCAAAACTGAATCCCTCAGTTCCTGGCTGCTGCATATAGCAATCCATGGAATCTGTCCTTATGTCTCTTCTAGTAGGTGAGGCTCTGCTAGCTCTCAGTGCTAGCAGATGCTGCCTCACATTTTTGCTGTACATTCTGTGTACATTTTACTGAATATGTGGAAACCCAGAGTCCAAACCAAATACATCTAGCCTTGAAGTTAATTAGATCCATGTTGTAATCAGCTGAGTGATGCCTCCATCTATACTTAACTATCAACAGGCAAGGGAACTGGCTAGGTAACATATGCTGGATTATCATGTGATGGGAACTGTCAGGCACCTGTGCCAGGCCTGGGCAGGAGGAATTCCACAACTGCTCAGCCTCTGGACTTCTGAGAGCATCTCAGAGAGCAGGAAACAGCCAGAGAGCATCTCAACAGCAGGAAACCATGATATTGCCACTAATAATTATGAGACTTCATATTGCCCACAGTATCTTATCAGTTGGCAGCTAGTGGTACAGGAAATAACAATAATCAAACAACATTTATCATTATACTGATCCATTAGAATAGCTATTATTACACATTCTCTACTTTAGTAGTTATAATTTAAAATGTTCTATCTGATTTCTGCACTGAAGGGTTGTCTGATAGGCCAATCTGACTTCACCGGGCATCTCTCAATTGTACTCATAGTAGGACATTCACTGTACTGCAACAGATTTTTGCCAGTTAAGGAATCTTTTATCTCAGAAATTTATTTCATTGTATCAAAATAGTACTGTAGTGGAAAAGAATGGTCAATCACTAAGAATTCTTAATTTTTCCTAGAAATGAAGGTTATATAGATATATTTTTCTACTCTGAATTTACCATCTCTATCAAAAACCGTTTGTATTTCCATATAAAGACATCATGGACTTGCACCTATGCTACCCTTTTGCTGTTTGTGAAGTGGCAGAAACCTGAAACTGGATTTTATACTTTACTCCTTAGTCAGTAGTCTTACTCTGCATGTTTTTAAGACATCAGTAGGCTTCCCGTTATCCCCAGATATCTGAAAATCAGTGGAAGAAGTTAGGGAAAAAACATTAAAACTCCATTAAAACCTGTAGTTGCATTTGGGAAAATGTGATCATTTTTCTAATAGATCAGACATATACATAGATATATATAATCTCTACAAATATTCTGCTTAGGGAAAAAATAATCAAATGTGTTCACTTTCAAAGGTTCTCTGGAAGCAAGCTGAAGAATGAGGTATGTGCTGCAGTCTGTTTCCTTTTACTTCTGTTACACTCCAAATGTTATGTGACCTGTGATTTCCTTCACATTAATTTCTTTGAAAATTGGAACATTATTTTTCATTATATGTTTGACTGCATAACCTTTTTTAACAAAGCTGAGTATTTGCTCCTCTAAATATTCAAAGAAAAATAAGATTCAAAAACACCTTCTAGGGTCCCATTGCAATCCAGTTACACATCACCATATTTAAATAAAGGATCAAACTCTAGCTTTATTTTTTTTACATGTTACTTTTGCAGGAGGGCTTTTTCAGAATCTCATTTGCCTGACTGGAAGTTGAATTAAATTTTTTTTAAAAATAAACTGAAATTCATGCCTCCTAGTCAGGATTGTCTTTATTGACTTTTTGTTGTGCTATGCCTTTTTGCTGCTTTTTCTTGCTGGATGGGACAAACAGCAGCTTTTAGTAACTTCTTATCAGCCTTAGAGCCTTCCACCGTACTTGTTCTGATATCTTTACAGTCAAATAAATCATAAAGTTTGGTAAATGGCATGTTTCCAATTCCTATTGGAAGTATCCATTCTGATGAAAGCTAGAACTGGATCTGTTTTGGTTAATTTTTCTTCTCCAGCCCCCCCCCAATTCATCTACATTTTTACTACTGTATACTATGGTATAGTCATTGTCATTCTGGTCATATTTATAGTAGAAAATTATGTTTTATATTACATTAAGGGTTAAGGGTTGCTCACGGTGTTTTTTTTGACACTGAGTTCAACTGGCATGGAATATCTTGCATGTTTATTATTAAACTCCTGAACCTGCAAAAGGACAACACAGGAACATCTCTGCCACATTGCTATGAAGAAATGTCCCTACTGTGCAGTACCTGTTGAAATATGACTAGAAGATGTTTGGGATACTGCTAATTGGCATGGGCCAAAAGAATGCCAGAGGCTGTTCGGAGTAATACTGTTCCAGTATTGCCCGGGAATGTTTCCTGACACCATTTAATTTACTAGACTAAATACACCTTCTGCGATCAACTGATACACAGGAAGCCTTTCACCTTTTTCATTTCCAGATAAGCAACTCCTAGCTGATAGCAGACATTTTTATTGGTCCCTGAGAGTGTAGCTTTTCTCTATTGATTTTCATCCCCCTTATTACCTTTATCTCAAAGCCATCCACGTCTTTCTACATGACCTCTTGGTCTTCCTCTGTTGGGGAGTTCATTAGCTCATGTCAACCAGTTTAATCTATGTAATGTTCAGTAAGATCAGCCCCAAGTGTGATCTTTGGGAATCTTCACTTAAATCCCTTTTCAACCCAGTAGTTTCCCTGTCAACACAGCTTGTTAGCATTTCAGCTTGAGTCAGTTTCTTAAATATTTTACCTTCTTTTACTAATCCCCACTTTCATCAGCATAACTGATCATTTCCCATGGTGAAGTATTTTGGTGAGATTCAGATAGATTACATCTGTTGCATTTTCCCTGTTCAGATAATTGGCTATCTTATCAAAAAAAGATGGTGCTATGCCATGGGATATCCCCAACATTATGCATGAGCACTACTGTGGCATTCATTTGTTCAGAGTTTTGGGACTGAATATATCTGGTTCCTTTGGCATAATTGGAGGTATATTTTCTTCTATCTCTGATATGGCATTCCCAGTCTGCCTTGGAATTGACAGTTCCAAAAATCTGTCTTGTTTCTGCCCCAAAGTTCCTTTGTCCTCCCAGAAAAAAATGTTCCCAGATAAGTCAATGGAAATAAATGAGAAAGGGCAACATCATTGTGAGTTCTTTATTTTCTAGCTCTGTATTGTCTGAAATTATTCAGACAGGTCTTAAGAGAAAAATAATACTTTAATGGTCAAAATTGAATTAGAATAATCTCAGTGTACTGCAAATTTGGCATTATATTTTCATTAGTGTGAACGGGTGATAGATACATCCTTTTTCATTTGCTTGAAAGTGCATGCAATTAGGTATTCCAAAAAGATTTACAATGATTGTGTAAGGTGTAATTCTCAGTAGGAACATAAAGACATTGAAAAGATGTTAAGGCACTGATTGTCTAAATATACTGAGTAAATGGCATTTGAATGAACACTTATTGAGTGCCAGGCACACTGTTTACTTCTGGTATGTTTTATCACATTTTCTAGTATTCTCTCTGTAGGGGGAGATATCAGCAAATTCTTTTATCTAAACCAGTTAGTGCACCATTAGAGTCTGCATGGTTAATTAGGCAGATAATATTACTGTCATTATCTTAATGTTAAATGGCCATTAGAAACAGATGGCATTAAATTGAAAGGGCAAGTGGCAGCAGGTTAAAATATTAAGCCTAGGACTGAGGCACAGTCATGTAAGTCCATTAGCAAGGTAAAAACATTGCAGATTATCTTCTCTTAAACCTCCCACCACCATCACTGCCCTCTTTTAAATGAACAAATCCCTTTTAATCAGAGCTTTTAATATATTTCATGAGTAATTGCATAATAAAATCATTAAGATTACTCCTGTTAAAAAAAAATACCCTCCTTATACTGATAGGCAATTATAACATTACAAAAGTATTGACATGAAGAAGTACTAATGTTTCTAAATTTCTACAATTTCTTTTACTTAGAGCTTTATGTGTGTTTGAACAGTAGATAGCACAGGCAAAATTAGTTTACATTATGTACGTTTTTGGTGTTTTGCTGTCTGTTTTGTCAGACACCCCCTTATAAAAAATAGGGCTATATTTATGTTGAATAAGTCAGTTACAGCTATGGTTTTCTGAATTCAGTATCTGAGAGAATTTCACTTGAAGCTGGTCTCCAAGTAATGAGTCAAAATTTACAGAAAAATAGTCTCATTTGCACACTTTTACACTGTAAGCTGCACTACATACCTATCATTCTCACTTCAGTGAAATCTACCTGTAGGCAAAGGGGTAGGGAAAGGTCACTTCAAGTTCCATTCAAATGCCTTGTACATGATCATAAATTTCATCCCTTAGTACAGAGGGTATCTGCACAGAAGTAACAGATTTTCCACAGGAATACACAGAAAGCCAGCTTGTGGCTCTGCACACAGACTTGACATAAGGAATGGTTAGGCTAAAATAGACTGAAGGGTTTCGGCCAAATGGTCTTTAGGTTTGAGTGCAATCCTATGAGAATAAGTACAGTTCAGCCAGTAAGGACAGAACCATAACACAGATTGTATTTCTTCTCTTGAGAATGAGGGTTTCGCCTTAATTGTAGCATTTGAGACCTTAAGAGTGTTCGGTAGAGTTTAGACCTGGGCACATATTTAATAATCTTCCTGAGCTGGTGGCCAGATCTGGGTAAGCATCAATATTTTTAAAGGATTATCTGAATGCAAGTATTCTGGAATATTGAGAGGCTCGTGAAATAATATACGAGTTTAGCATTAATTGTTGGTTTCAGATGTAACAAAAAAAGCTAGTGCTATGCCATTGGATTAGCTATTTCAATGTTCCTGTTTTTCCCCTTCCCTTTCAGGGTGGTTTTACTCGTAAATATTCTCTGAGTTCAAAAACTGGAACACTTCTCCCAGAGTTTCCAAGTGCTCAACACCTTTTGCTTCAAGGGTGCATTTCTAAAGACAAGGTAAAATGTGAGCTCCTTCTGTTCTGTCTTAGAGATCAAAAATTTGCCATAGAATGTTTCTTCGTATCTTAGCCTTTGAGGTATTGACATGAAAGAGCCAGAAATGTCCATAATCAAACAGAGGTGACTGATTTATAGAGGGGGCAAACCTTTACTAACACCGATTAACCGGCTTTCCAATGGTAAGGTGGTTGAATTATTTACCTATTAACTGACCCAGTATTTTACAAACTGATGGTATGTAAGACGGGGAGAGCAAAACAAACAAATAACTGAGAGTTGTGTTCTTTACAAATGCCTTTGGATTTAAGGTAAATTTTGTTCTGATTAGAACAGAACAAATAATTCACAACAAATAGTTGGATGAATTTTACTCTCCTTCATTAATTGTATGAAAAGACACTGAAAATTTGAACATGTTTGGGGTTTTTTTAAATTACTTAAGTAATTCCTCAAATCACTACTTACTATTGATTATCCTAAGGATAACTCTTCAGTTGGAAGTCTCTCTCTCATGTTTTATATCCTTGACTCTTTACCTGTGTGTTATGTCTGTGTTGTTTCTGGTCACATCACAGGCTGCTACATCCCTGCACTGTGCTAGAAATCCTTTGATAGACATTTTGGACTTCTCAGTTTAATCTCCAGTGCAGGTGATGATGGTGACTGGTTTGAGACACGTTGCTTTAAAACTTTTTGTTTTATGAGCCCCTCCTCCTAAGCTTATTCCGAGAAAGTAGTGAAGCTTAGGATTCCTGTAGGGAGAAGCTAAACAGAAGGAGCCATCTTAGCTGGAAATCTTAGATGGAAATCTTACCATTCCTAAAGAAAGCCCGGGTATACTGGTATACTCAGCAGTGTGCACCACCTGCTGCTATTATCTCCATCAGTGAAGTGACATCTCTCATACAGACAGCATTCTCATTAAATTTAAATCTGTCAAACGTTTGAGGTTCCTTGGATATCCAACACAGAAGTATAAACAAAACTGATTTTTACTGCTCCAACAATGGACAAAAACTTGCAATTCATTCTGTCTTCATTTTTGGGGCAGCAACATTGTCCATGACTGTCTGGGGACAGACTTACTGAGTTATGAGCAGACTGTGGGAAAGATGAATTTCTGTGTATCTCCTACATTTTCTTTCCTTGCTGCTCTTTCATCATTTCTTGTTCTTTTATTTCCTGTTTTCTTTTCATATTGCCTTTTCCATCCTTCAGCTTTTCTGACCAAAGGTTATTGAGCCTAAGATATTTAGGTATTCTGTTGAGAACAGCCCATACGTGAAGTTTGACTCCTGCATTAAACTCCTAAGGAATTGCTTGCAACTCAAATCTCTGGAGAGTCCATAAATGCAGCAGTCTGCACTAAAATAGATGGGTAATTCCTGCATTTAATGTTTCTGGAGAGAATTTACCCAAACTTTAAACTTCCATCAAGTCCTTTCAAAAACAATTCTTTGAAGTTTTCTTGAGTCTCACACTGTACTAGTACTTCTCAAAGATATGTAGTTAGAGAAGCAGCTCTGACAGTCAGAAAGGTCTGTTTTCAAAGAAATCCTGCAATAAGATGGCACCAGGTTCATTCGAAATCTGAGACTGGTTTGCTGGAGAAGTTCACAAGCTGTGGCAAACCTTCTGTGATTCAGGACCATGAGAATGGTTTTGCTAGTGCTTTTCCTTCCTTAAAATAGTTTGCATATTTCTTGTCTTATAATTTGCTACAATTTAAAAAAATTGCTACTTTTTTTTTTTTTTTTTTTTTTTTTTTTTTTTTTTTTTTTTAAATAAGGGAACACTCCACTCAGCTAAAGTAGCCTGATGAGATGAAAGGGAGTTCTGCTTTTAAAAGTTCAGTTCATGTGAGGCAGTGATTAAACTTTGACCAAATGACTGGCAGCTATTTTCTCATTTGTCCAACTAGATGATGTTTCAGAACACTCATAGACGCCTATAGTAGCCTAATGATTAACTTGCACTGCTCTTTGGGATTATTCTTAGCTTCAGAAAGGTGAATTTACCATCTGACTGACTAATCCAGCTATTGCCTTACTCTATTATCCACATTTTCACAGTGTATACAGGTTCAGATGCTACATTTCTGACAACAGCATCAGAGCTTGACTTAAATAATGCTTGAATAATAATGACATAAAGCTGTTGCTAAAACTAGAGATGAGAGATGTCCTTATCCCTTCTGCATATACAGGCTGCCTATTTGTAAATATACATTGCAATACAGTTTATATTATGTGCTTACATACTAGCTACAGAAAGCAGAAACTTATATAACCATAGCAGTAAAGGAAGGAGATAAGAAACTCTGTTTAATATTTCTGTCTTCCAAAACAGGTAGATACTCTTATCATGATGTACAAAACACACTGTCAGTGTGTCCTTGACAATGCAATTAATGGGAACTTTGAAGAGGTAAGGTTGTTTGAGCATGCACTCTGGGTACATATGCAGGGGAAGCCAAGAAAGCATGATTTATGTCTATGAATCTGGTTCCTATTCCTTTAGATCCAGCATTTCCTATTACATTTTTGGCAAGGAATGCCTGACCATCTTCTTCCCCTGCTTGAAAATCCCATCATCATTGACATTTTCTGTGTCTGTGATTCAATACTGTATAAGGTAAGCATTTAGCTACATGGATAATATCGCCCACAGTACAGCTTTTGTAATCTTAGATAGAGTGACAGGATGCCATGACTACTTTCTGCTGTGAATCACCAAGGAAATAATTGAAATCAAGAAATAAAATCGGCACCTATAGGAGCTGAATTCCAGTCTCAGCTCTGCTGAACACCTGATATGTGACCACAGGCAGTGAACTAACAGTGAAACCCCAACCTAATTGCTTGAAGGCAGCTAAAAGAAATGCTCATGTGCTCACTGACAAGGCTGACTAAGGTAATCCTGGATGAAAACTGAAGCCTTTTTTTCATGGAAAAGATTATTGCGATTTCTACCAGAAAAGAGAGTCTGTGGCACATCGGTAAGGTGATTCCACTTGCCAGTTTGCTACTCACAGGTTATGTCAGGCCACGGTTTCATGTTACCAAGCTGAAAAAATACTGGGTTAAGATATTCTTGCTTCTCCTGCTACCTTTAATTTCTGTTCCCGAGCTGCTAGAGGTACCAGGAAAACTGCTGCACTCTAAACTGCTCTGGGTTCAAAAAAATTTTAGGAATACTTATTTTGCAGGGCTTTTGTATCCTATGAGTTTTTTGGTCTAGCTCATGGCATGATCACATAAATAGTTGAAACAAAGTGACACCTTAGAAGTGTTGCAAGGTCAGGAATAAGTTATAGAGCACTGGAAAAAAAAATAATGCCACCACATTTTCCTGAGTTTTTCACTTGGAAAGTCAGGTAAGATTTCTTTATTTGGTAGATGCAAAGTATTTAAATTTCCTCTGATAGGATGTGCTGTAGAAACAGAAAAGGTGTCATATAGGGATCTCTTTAAGAGATTTCGCATAACATATTGATGAGAAGAAATAACTATGGGCTTAACAGTAAACACCAACCAGTCAAAGCAAAAGACTTGAGGCTTTTTAGCTCTGATGCCTTATTATAAACTGTTATTCTTTACTGTACAAAAATATGGAGGAAATATCCAGAGAAGATGAAAATGTTTTTTTTCTTAGAAGCATATAAAGCAGTAAAGTAAGAAGTGTTTTAGTTAACATAGTAAAGCAAAGGTAATTAGCATCAAGAATCATAATTACTACCCAGGAGATGGGTCATTAAGCCTCATTTACTTATAGAGGTTATAATGTACCTTGGGTTTATGAGGTTTTTCCTGCTCTAAATGTGCTGTCTCAGTAGATTCAATATTAACTTTATTTATGATAGATTTAATGTGACAGAAGAAGAAATACTAGAGGAGCAATAAATTATAAATTGAATAAGACCAAATTTCTCAAAAGTTCATAAATTTACTATTGTGCCTCTTCTTTGTCTCTCACTATTTCTTACCTATAATCATGTTAGATATTCCTGAGATCACAGCTGACAGAAGGAAGAAGGAATTACATTGGATTGTTATCAAACTATTAATATTAAAAGTGAAAGGAAATTTCTGGACGATAGGCTAACAATTTTGTCCTCCACAATAACATTCCCTAGGGGGCATGCCAGATGGCACAGTTTTTTTCCAAAACTGTTCCACACCACACTTAGCTACAGGGAACTCTGTGGCTAAACTCTGAATGCCTGCAGTGCTGTGTCCAGTTTGGCAGAAAGAAGAGTCAACAGCACTCAAGGACATGGGAGATGCTTGAGTATGTGCTTTACAGAGACTTGGTGATGCTAGAAAAGAGAAAGAGCTTATGCATCTCACTTCTAATGATTTTCCTACTCTAAGACATGGGGGATAGCATGTCTTGTTTGGTTTTTTTCTTATAAATATCTGATATGTTCCTATCTAAGAGTGACTGGAAAAATCATATAAATATCTGGACAGTAGGTTGAATGGCTTTATTCTGTGTAAATTTTCTGTACTTATCACTTTGCAATCTATGTAGACAAGATAGATATGAATGAATGAATAACTGGACAGTGGCAGCATGATGTCATTTTCTGTTACCTTTTTGAAGGTTCTTACAGATGTACTCATCCCTGCAACAATGCAAGAAATGCCAGAAAGGTAAGTATTTGACATTAATCTTGGTATGTTCTGATTTTTGGTAATATTCCAGATAAATACCAGTAATTCTGTATTCTAGAGAAATTTCCTCACAGCATTTATGCTCATTTTTAGAACAGTAGAGTATGTCTGGCAAAGTTGTGTCAGCTCTGAGGGCAGCTATAGAAAAGTCTTAAAATATTAGATAGCATTTTAATGTCCCAATTGACTTACAATTTTTTCCCAGAGGAGGTACATATCAATATGCAGTCAATATATAGATCAATGATTGGTCATTTCCTGTTTCTTCTGGTAACACCTGAGGAGTAATTCCCAGACGTCTTCAGAAGTCTGTTAGCCATAGGTTGAAACCTAATTATTTAAACTAATATCAGACAGTTTTTATTGGTGATTCTCTAAATCACTTTTTGTTTCCCTTACAGTTTATTGGCAGATATAAGAAGCTTTGCAAAAAACTGGGAACAGTGGGTTGCTTCCTCTTTGGAAAATCTACCAGAAAGCCTGATAGATAAGAAATTGCCTATTGCACGAAGATTTGTTTCCTCCCTGAAACGACAGACATCATTCCTACACCTAGCACAGGTAAACAGAGGAAGATGATACATTCAAAATTTTGTCAGTTGTATTCAGTGTACCTTTCTGGTACAATAAGATACAATGCATTATTTTTCCAAGGTTGACCTTAGTCCATGAAAGACTTATATCTTGTGGCTTTAACTGTGAAATTAGAAAGTGACCATGGAGTGATCTGATTAGGATATCAAACTTTTGTACCAGAAAAGGGAGCAAAGACCACGGTTATAATGAATTGCCATCACAGGAACTTTTTTCAATGAAATTATGAAGTGGAATATATGTGTATTTTGTTTAGTACCAAATTGGAAAATATCAGATGATCCTTCTTGCCTAGCAAAGATTCGCTGCTTTGTTCATGATGTTCTATTTCTTTTTGAGTTTCAAGTGAAAAGAAAACAATTGAGTGACAGGTAGTTGGGGACTCCAAGGTTGCGCTGTCAGGATACAGGTATCTGCAATTAGGAGTCACTTCCATGTCATGGTTTTATACAAAAGGATACAATGCCTTTCGTGGAACTTCCTTCCATGCTAGCATCTTGGGTTTTGAGGTCATAGTCCTCATGAATAACTGTAGACAAACCACCTATTCATCTTGACTTGGTTTTCTCTTTCATAAATATTAATACAAAAGCAGCATATGGGTGAAATTGTGAAGATAATCTGATAGGAAGGCATATTAGAAGAGCATCAGGAGTCTAATGAAAGGGAAACAGTCTCTCATCTGATCTGTGATAAACCCAGCCATGACAATAAAATTAAATATAATAGGATTCTTCTCTGAGGAGTTTTTGGGGTGATCCCTGTGTGTGGGCCTGTACTGGTTTTGGCTGTGATAGAGTTAATTTTTTTCATCATAGTATGGGTCTGTATTTTGGATTCGTACTGGAAACTATTGATAGTTCAGGTCTATTTTAGTTACTGCTGAGCAGTGTTTACACACAGCTAAAGTCTTTTCTGCTTCCCACACATACCAGCAAGTAGATTGGAGGTGCATGAAGATTTGGCAGGGGGCATAGCAGGGACAGCTGGCCCCAGCTGATCACAGTAATAATGCATACCACAGATCAGAAATCAAACTGGGGGGAATTTTGGCAGGGGACCACTGCTTAGGTCCTTGGTCAGTTAGGCTTTGGTCAGTTGGTGGTGAGCAATTGTTTTCATTATAATCACTGGTCTTTGTTGGACTGTATTTTTCTCTATTGTTTTAAACTTTTAAATAGTTATTGTTATTATTTTTATTACTTCTTTAAAAAATTATTAAACTGCTTTTAACTCAACCAACAAGTTTTCTTACTTTAACTCTTTTAATTTTCTCCCCCATCCCATGGCAGGGTAGGGAGTGGCTGCTTAGCTGCCAGCTGGGACTAAGCCACAACAGGGTCTCAGCATTTTATCTTGCTTCCTCTTGCAGATTGCTCGGCCAGCTCTTTTTGATCAGCATGTGGTGAATTCCATGGTGTCGGATATTGAAAAAGTTGATTTGAATAGTATTGGTTCTCAGGCCCTCCTTGCAGTTTCAGGGAGCACAGACTCTGATGGGGAAGTCTACAGTGAATGTAAGTTCATGGTGATATATTTGTACCATAAAAATAATTCATTATTTCATTCCATGCCACACCAGTCTGCTTAGACTGACTGAGACAAGGCACTCATAAACTCTGCATTCTCTAGTGTAGTTCACCGTAAACTTCAGCAGGTTAAAAAAACCAATTAGCTGCCCTAGCATGTCCAAGAGCAGAAGCTTGTGCTGGGAAGTCATCCCAGCTAGGTAACTTTAAATGGTTGCTGGAAAATTTACATGTCGGCTTCAAACCTCTTTTGAAACTTGGTCCTAATTATATGGGCATATTGCACAGATCAGTTCTTGAAAAATTTGTCAAAAATTATGGCTTAATGTAATGGATATTTGAACTGGTTTACTTTTTTTAATTAATCAGATTTTTTCTGAAAGCTGAGCTTTAAAATATGTGTAAGTTTTTATTTAGTGTAGCAGCTATTTTTATACACAGAATAGAGTGGAGTATGAATTTTGAGGTAGTTAATTTTCATAAACATTGTTGAAAAATAGATATAGCCATTTTCTGCATTAAAAAGATAACTTTGTCATAGGAATCATGTTGATCAGACTTTCAAGAGCTGAAAGGAATAGCATTGGGTTGTCCTGTAAATATTATTACTTAAATTATGAAAGTTTCTCTTGAATGGTTCAAAATTCTATTCACATTTTCACTTGAGTTTCCCATTTCCTGCTTTTTTTGTTTAGTTATTTTTTATTTTATTCTTTGTCTTCTTTCACACTGGTTAAAAAAGAAAAGGAGAAGAGAGATAACTGTTCATTCAGGAACTTTTTTGAAAATGGGAATTGAGGAAGTTAACTTTATATCCTGCTTTGAGAAACTTGTAAAATATAAAGGAAACATAAGACACTGCAAATTGGCCATGTTACAGAGAAAGCTTTACTACTGAACTTAGTATTAGAAAGGTTTTCAAGGTTGAATCTACAAAGTAATGGAAAATATTATAATCTCCTTTTGCTATTATTTTCTTATGAAAATTCATTGTCTTACAATCTGTGTCACTGTAATGCTTAAGGAATTAAAATATATGTGTGTGATGGGTGTGTGTCTGCTTGCTTTGCTGGGGAGTTACTTATTTCTTCACTGCTCTAATTCTTTGCTTTTCCTTTCCATGCTACAATATTGTCATATGGCTGGTGAGTGGCTTTTTTTCATGTTCAGAATAGTGTGCAATGATGTGTTCTCCTTTTTACATGGTAGATGACTCTATTACAGTGTTCCAAGAACTGAAGGACCTTCTAAAGAAGAATGCCACTGTGGAATCATTTATTGAATGGTTGGATACTGTGGTTGAGCAAAGGGTTATCAAGGTACCTTTCAAATGTTCTGCCTGACTCCAGACCAAATCCTACTCCCCTTACTCCTTACATAAACCCTTATGCAGTCTCACTGATTTTCCACGAGGGATTTTCATCTCTGCTCCTATCTCCTTACTATACTATACTAACAGGGAAGTTTGTCATTTGGTGTCAAAGATTCCAGTGATATTAGTTCTAATTAATGATGCTGAGCAATCTTATGTGTGTGACAAACTAAGAAGCGTTGTAACTAAAACTCTAAAGTCAGCACTTTCGCAAACTACGTGAAAGAAACTCTCCCACTTAATGTGTGCCTGCAGAATCACAGGGGGATTGCTCTGAGTAAGGTGAGCAAAAGGGAAGCAATTCTCTTTTCCATGGCATTTAGATGGTACTGTATGTAGTATAAGTTGCTGCAGCAGATGAATTCAGAAGGAGGTAGCCTCCTGAAGGATTTTTACATTGCAGGATGGAAGATACAGTTTTGTAGCTTTGTATGGTGCTTAACACAGTAATTGATGGTTTTGATGGGATTCTCCTGCCCACCTCCAATTTACAAGATGCGTTTTCATCACAAGTATTTTATATGCAAGTAGTTATGTAGGGTTAATAAACTACAGCTCAGAACAGAAGAAAGGGTTTTTGAGTAAGAGATATGTACCCAATTTGTGACTCTAATTATTGTAAACTAGCAGAATAAGATGTTACATATTGTTGGCTAACAGCTGAACACTGGTCTTCTCATCAGGCTTTTTCAATCTGAAAATGCAGTATCTTACTCATCATTTTAGGTAGGATCTTGATATGAATGAATACCAAAGGATGAGACAGTACAGTCAGCATCAACTGGCTGGCAGAAGAGAGACTGCCACTTACAGGAAAACCATAGGCATGCCCTTTTTCCTTTATTTGCCTGTTTCCCCAAATTTCAATGGAGATAGTGATAATTTCTCTCTTTTTAAAATACTCTGAGTTTCCTAACAATTGCTGGCATATGTGAGTAGCACAGTGAAGAGCTTTGGATGACTCAGGGCAGTAGAGCCAAAGCAAGCCCTCACATACACAGAAAACTCCCTAGGCAAAAATACCCCATTGAAGCTGACTAATCTCAACTTATTTTAGACTGAAATGATTATGGTCTGAATTTCATTCCACAATTTCAGAAGACAATTTCTGATGAACAAGTCAGGCAGGAAAGATGAAGCAATTTTCTCTTCAGCATCTACTATGTGATACTGTATTATTAAAGCTAACAGGTATGGTTCCTGGCATTGATTTCCTGTAGTTAAGGGAAGAGCACCAACAAGTTCTGATACAAAGTTAGGTTGACTAGAGCAGAAGCTAATAATTTACAGAACATGTAATCCTTCCACTGCTGTCTGCCTTCTGTTCATGCTAAAGTGTTGCTACTTTAGCAGACAGCTAAACTCAACACAGCAAGCTTCTTTCTGCTTGCTGTTTGAGAAAGTAACAAGGCATATGTTACCACATGAACAAATCACTCCAGAGCAAAGTGACTGTATGAAATGAGCAGCATTAAAAGCATCACTTTGACCACCACAATAGTAACATACCATTCTGCAAGAGAAATTCTGACCAGTATTACACAGATTAAAGTACAAAGACTAATTTCTACTCCCTGTTTTTGTGGAACAACATAGTGCCAGAGGCTGAGAGCTTTCTCTCTCTCTCTCTCTCTCTTCCTTCCTTTCTCTCTTTCTCTTTTGTCCTTCCTTCCTTCCTTCCTTCCTTCCTTCCTTCCTTCCTTCCTTCCTTCCTTCCTTCCTTCCTTCCTTCCTTCCTTCCTTCCTTCCTTCCTTCCTTCCTTCCTTCCTTCCTTCCTTCCTTCCTTCCTTCCTTCCTTCCTTCCTTCCTTCCTTCCTTCCTTCCTTCCTTCCTTCCTTCCCTGTATAGAACAATTTAGCACCTTTAATACTAGAATATGAGGTAACTTATGTACCTTCAGGGCCCATCAGTAAGCAAGCAGTAAGCTGTTTGCTTCATCCAGCATTGACAGACAACCATTCTATGGTTGCACTGGAAAGAGTGAAGGCTGCTCTGTTTTACCAAATTAGGTCACACAGCAGGAGGATAGCTTGAATCAGGCAGCTTGATTCACTCTGCCACATCAGCCTGACTCAAGGACTCCTTGAACTCTTGAGGATACTCAGGTCTTCTCTCCTGTTTGCAGAAAGCAAGTGAGCGTACTTGACAGTATTTTACTATTCTCTTTCAGGCAAGCAAGCAAAATGGAAGGTCTTTAAAGAAGAGAGCTCAGGACTTCCTTCTGAAATGGAGCTTTTTTGGTGCTCGAGTGATGCATAACCTAACTCTTAACAACGCATCAAGTTTTGGTACCTGAGCTTTATAAAAACACTCATATTTTGTACATATATGTTAACACTTACCAGCTTTCCACCATTTCCTGTGTTGAGAAACCTATCCTAATCTAAAGATTCTTTGATCAAAGCCACAAATACCGTGTAATGTGTTTTTCAAACTCACATTTCACATTTCACAGTAAATGCTAGCAATATTTTGCTGGTGACCTGGGTCACAGGTTTATTTTTAAAAGGTATTCTTCCTTTAAATTGCTGTTTTGAGACTGCTTTGACATTTAAGTGCTAGAAATTTTGTTTTGATGTGACAGTGGAAATGTAGCTGCATATCTCAGTATAAGAGACAAAAGATTTAAATTACTAGTTTTACCTGTGGATCAATTTGGTATAAAATTACTGTTAAATATAAGTTCTTGTGCATGGCATGTTTTAATAAAAGCAAAAGGAATTTGGCAGTCACCACATACTCAATTCTGGAATCAGCAGATAGTCAATTTAACAGTGTTTGTGGCTTTCAAAAATGAAGTCTCACACATTCATCTTTTGGAATGTTTACATTTTTGGGAACACTCAGAAAGAACCTTTTATAAGAGAGAAGATGGTAGAACAAGTGAAACAAACTCTACGATGTAATTTCATATGTTTAGTCATAGGTACATTGTTATCTAAAATTCAGAGGACAATTGAAATTACTGTAGGGACACGTACATTTTTAAATGTGATAGATCCTTGAAATAAGGTTGAAGACTTCACCAGTTATTATCTGGTTATTTAGCACAAGGCAAACAGAAATAGAGCAGAGGCATTCTAGCAGACTTCAGCCTTATCTAGTTCCACTGTGTGCTCTCCTCAAGTATAAAGCATGTCTCACTTTCATCAGTATTTTTCTTTGATGTAATTAGTGGTCAAATAGCCTACAGGACAGTAAACAATTGAGCTAGGTGGGCCAGTGCAAAGAGAGATTAGAGCTAGAAGTTAGGCACTATTTCTTGTTGGTCTTCCCAGGTCATTTAAAGTCCACAATTATTTGTTTGTTTCACTGGCTTCTTGCGGAGTGGTGAGAGATGGTCACAAAGATAACTCAGCTACTCTCTCTCTTCCTCCTCCAAAAGGTTCTTTTCATTTGATCCGCATGTTACTCGATGAATACATCCTGCTTGCCATGGAGACACAGTTCAACAATGACAAAGAACAAGAACTCCAGAATCTACTGGACAAGTACATGAAGAATTTAGGTAACTAGAGCTTGGTTCTTTTGCATGTACTCCAGTATGTTTAGAAATTGATGTATTTGTCTAAGCAGAAGCAAGTATACTGTGCTCTCCTGAAGGTGTAGTTATGTGCAATATTGTCAAATTCACCTGAAAAGTTTGTGACCATTCACTCAGCAATTCACTCCCATCTTCCTACCACAGTTCACTTCATAACAGTTCTGTTGAAATGTCAGTACTAAGTATCGCTGAAATTATCTTGGACACAACAAAAGCCTGTAGGTACATCTGAAGGGCCATGAACTGAAGTGTGAAAAGAGGTATAAGTAGCTGTCAGGGCTACTTAATTCCTAATCTAGTTTTTCTCCGAAGCTTAAGTATGTAATTACAACTTGAACTAGGAATTTATTAAATATTACCAAAATGCAAGTATTCTTTCAACATTGGAACACAAGTTTGGACCCCTATGTAGCATGTGGCTGAAGTATTGCTATATGGAAGGGAAATAAAATTATTTTAAGACAGTATCCTTAACATTTTCCATCTACCAGGCTTCTTCAAGGTTAGACAATTTGAAGTTATATATTCCGTGCCCTTTTCTGTAAAAAGTATAAGATTGATTTGGATCAAGTTCTAGTCCAAGTTAATCCTTAAAAATCTGGTGGAACTTAAGAAACTTGCAGAATTTTTTTTTATTAGCATTAGCACTGGCAATCAGTCTTTAACTTTTTGGTTGTTTCTACTCTAAATCTGCACTTTGCTGCAAGAAACTTGCATAGAATTTATCTGACAGTAGATGCTGCACTTCTTGTAATTCAGTTCGAAGGAGGAAAACTTGACCTTTTTGACAGTTGCCTTATCCTTGAGTGTTTAAGTGAAGAACTTGAAACCATAAAGTAAAATCATGGTTTCCATTGAAGAACAGCAAAACTGACTTTATCAATAGTCTGCAAAAAGCTGAAGAACTCTTGAGTATAACAAATGCTTTTCTCTAGATACTAATATGAAAAGAGAGTCTCCAAACATTCTAAAGTTACCATTGTTAATTGTTTAGGGTGAAGTGTCATCCTGATTCACTCTTAATCCACTTTACTTGACTTCATTGTTGACATTTACTTCAAGGGAATAAATCTAATTCATACCTTCACTGTGATGGCTTCACTAAGGAGCTGATACTGTGTGATGTAGATCTGTGGTGAAGGAAAATGATACAAAGAGAATTTATGTTCAGTGAGGATGCATAACAGCCAACAAGAGTTTTCATTTACCCTTCCAGATGCAAGCAAAGCCACCTTCACTGCATCACCAAGCTCTTGCTTCCTAGCAAATCGCAATAAAGCTGCTCCTCTGCCCAGTGACACTTCAGTCAAAAACGAGTGCCTAGGAGAGCAAACCTACGTGTCCTTGTCAGCTGGCCAGCCCAGCAGTGCACCTTCTGGTCTGAACCCCTTCACCACAGGAGATGGGGAGAGTATGCAGCTGACAGGTGTGTATCAACTCTTCCAGCTTCTCCTTGCCTAATTTGCCTGTTAATCTTTCAGTTCATGGTAACGTGTTGCTGTAGGAGGAGCGATGACCACATGCATTTATGAAGACCTCTAGTAAACAGCATTTCATGAGCTCACCTTCTGTGATGATTTACAGAAGTCAGCAATTGTAATTACCCTGACAGTAATACTTTCTCTTGGAGAAATGGTAAAACTATCTTAGAACTCTTGGCTTGGTGAGGTTCTTGTGAGGAGAGAATGAACAGTAACACCTGGAGCACATGAGGGTTGTAGCTGCTGGAAATTTCCCACTGAATGTGGCACCTCCATGCTGGAGATTGAAAGGGGAAGCTTTACAGCCTGTAACCATGAAATAAAAGCTGTGAATTATGTAAGTGAGGGCCAGTGCATATCTTTTGTAAAGGTTTCACATGGTAATCTACACTTCCCTAGTGCCTTTGTGTCTTAACAGTAGTACTGAGGTATAGACACTAATTATGGATAATATTTATTTATTCCAGATCAAATGGAGCTGTCTCAAAGCACCGGTCACCTCATGACTCCACCCATTTCACCAGCCGTGGTCAGCCGAGGAAGTGTTATCAACCAGGGGCCAATGGCTGTGAGACCTCCCAGTGTAGGTCCCATGTTATCGACACATTCACAGTGCTCTTCCTACTCAGAGCCCCTTTATCAGACTTTGTCACAGACTAATCAGAATTACTATGGAAACAATTCCAATTACCAGGCTATGTTCAGAACACAGGCCCATTCCACTTCAGGAGTTTACAACCACAGAGCAGAGCCCAGCCGATTCAATGCCTTGAGTGAACAGCAGTTCTCCAGAGACTACTTCAGCAACAGTTGTGCCATGTCTCCCTACAATGCCAGATCCCCTTCCAGCTATGGTCCCTCCAGCCTGTCTCAGGACACACACAATATGCAGTTTCTGAATTCCGGGAGTTTCAATTTTGTGAACAACTCAGTATCTACATGTCCAGGAGCAGCTTATCCTGCTAATGCTTCCAACGGTATTAATATGTACTTTCTTTTTCCTTTTGTTTCTCTTTCATTGCTAAAGCAAAACTCCTTTTCTGTGCTTTTTTTTTTTTTTTTTCCTCTGGAAGATGTATTTCGGCTTTTGTTGATACATTCTTCTTTTCCACTTCTCTGATAACACAGAGATTGTACAGCAGTTTAATAAGCTACTCAAGGGTTTATTTTCCTCTGGCAAATCCTCAGTTGACTTGAATTGCCCTATGCTAATCTTCCTTTGGTATCATCACCATATCTTGCACAAAGGAGGCAAAAGCAGGATCCCCTTAACAATCTCAGGAAAAGCCACCAAAACATTTGCTATGAAATAGACAAGACACAAGATAGCTTACCTCTGGGATCAACGTAATGGATCATCCAGTCACAGGGTGAAAAGAAGTATAAAAATGTGCATTAGCAATAGTTTGAGACTTTGGCCCTCTCATTTCTCATACTTGAAATGTAAAATTACTGCTTCAGAGGTATAGCCAGCAAAACACCTCCCTCTTCTGGAGGAAAGACACAGTAGAAATGTTATTTTTATATGGATTTGCCTATGCAGTGCATACATACTATCCTGCAGATTTTCTTTCCATGTATGCTTTCCTTGGTTGTAAGCTTCAGAAGGAAGCGCTGAACTGTGGGTAGGACTCCCCATGGTGTCTCTTACGGCCACCTTTTTGCAGCCTATGTTTGATTCTGAACTTAAAAGGAATGAGCAATTGTCTGTCCTGAAGGCATGACTGAACCCTTATGATCTTTTGGTTTCCTTGTTACCACCTCTCTTTTGGGTCAGTCATTGCATATGTTGCTTATGTTCCTAGGCTGTATGCGTACGTAAATAGTCTTATTCTCAAAGGCTTCAGCCGGTAACAAGTACTTTTTTCTGAGGTTTGTCACAGGCTCATGCACTGCCCAGGAGTTTCATTCATCTTTTTTTTTCAATCTTCAATTAGGATATTATGGAAACAGCATAAATTATTCAGAATCTCACAGACTTGGAACAATGGTGGACCAACATGTTTCTGTAATCAGCAGTGTCAGCAGCATTCGGTCCCTGCCATCATACAGTGACATACATGATCCACTGAATATCTTGGATGACAGTGGAAGAAAACAAACAGGCTCGTACTACACAGAGTCCTCCCCTTCAATTGTCTGCCGGACCCCTATGCGTAAGTATAGCCAACAACTGCGGAGCAGCTATGAACTTCTTAGCATCCTAACAAGTGCTGGGTGTTAAACTGTAGCTCACATATACAATATATGAAATGCAACATAGAGATGAAATAGCTCAGGTCTTGGTTTTGGAGACAAAATTTTAGGAGGAAGCGCTCTGGAATGAGCGCCTCCTCCAAAGGGAAAAGGGCGTCCCCTTTTCCTCTGCCAATGAGACAAATTGGTAACAGCAAGTGAAAGTGGGAAAAAACCAAACTGTTTATTAACACAAAACAAAACAGGGTAAAACAGGAAAAAACAAAATTGAAAATACAACAAATGCCCAGAGATGGAACAAACACACAGGCTTGGACCAGCCAGGGCCACCCCGCAGGCTCCCTGGACCAGAGGGAAGGGAGGCAGTGAGACAAGAGGGAGGGAAGAGAAAAAACAAAGAAAACCAACACAATTTTTTTGCAAGTAGCCAGAACAAAAATACACCAAGGAGCAGCACAGTGCTCCCAGCACACTCCCTCCCAAGCCCCACTGAGACCCTTGGAGCCCCCAGCCTTTGGGCTCAACCATTCAACCGACCCACATCCGGGTCCCGTGGCTCTGACCCTTGGGTCCATCTTAATGACACAGCATCCTTGGGCATTAAGCAGATGGTTAAAGAATAAAAAAAAAACCTTATAACATCACCCCAGGACAGCTCAGTTCTTAGGATGTATCCTAAGATATGTTTGCCTTAAAATTGAATTTAATAAATTTGCGTCCGTAAGGAGGTCTGTGATCTGTTGTCCATGAGGACTGGAATGATTGGCCTGAGTTGCATAAAAATATGTATTAGGAAGCACTTTGTAACTACTAAGTAAACTAATAAAAGGCTGGGCTTCACTAGGGTCTCTTAGAGATCATGGCTGTCAAACAGAGCAAATGAACCCTGGCTCAGGGGTGTCTCAGTAAATACTTCCTGTGGTGTGGTCCCCCCATCCTGTGCTTCAACAACTGTATGTATTAGGCAATGTATTAGACAGTGAATTTTAGGCACAAATACCCAACCCCAAAGGGTTTATTTTGGTATATGCCTCAAACAAATGACAACGGAGTTTGGTCTCACATTCCAAAAAGGGTTGCATGGAAGATATAAACTAGGGCACGATTTATTTTTCCATAAGATTACATCTTCCTACTGCTTACCTGTTAACCTTGCACAGAAGGTCAGACATTTCTGTCCTTCAGATGATGTGCCTGGTAGATAGACGTTTCCATCAAATGAAACTGGATTGTGATTTCTGTTAAATTCAATACAATTGGAAACTTGCAATGATAGTAACCTTTTTTCCCCACAGCTTCAAACTTGCAAACCACATCTTCTTCACAGTGTATGTATGGAACATCTGGTCAGTTCCCTTCTCAGGAAAATCTGGAGGTCCATGCCCCACCAAGCAGAGATATAGTGTCATCTTTACCACCAATCAACACTGTCTTCATGGGAGCAGCTGCTGGAGGAACCTAATTGGGTTGTCTGTGCCCTAAGCTTACTTTCCAAACCTAGATATTGAGGCTATGATGGCCATCCCCTTCAAGTTGGTGGAAGATAAAAGTATTACATAAATGTGTTAAAGGGGCCATTTTAGAGATGTTATCAGCCCTCCACACACAAAAAAATAGCTGTATTTAGATTGAGTCCTGCCTGTGAATCTCTCAGGATTGTTCTCACGATTACAGCTTTTCAGTCAGAAATTCAGGGTAAGCAGAAAGAGCCAGTGATTCTTGCACGAATAAGTTGTAAAGAAATTATTGCATCTATTCCTAATTTATTAAAAATGCTATTTTAGTCTTTCACTTATATCTTTTTTATATATAAAAAAAATGTTTATTTAATGCCTGTGTTGCTCATTATTTATTAGGACTACAGAGTAACTGTTTACTTTCTCATATTTGACAAATTGTCAAATGTATGTATCCTACCTCCTATGGAAATGTTTACAGGGTCAATTTTTACTGTTTTAAATGAAACTAAGTCAAATTCTTAAGTTTTTTACTGTTGTGCTCTGGAAAGTCAATTTCAAATGTTTAGAGCCTACTTGTATAAGTGAAAGTCCTCAGGAATAAATAAAACATGTTATGGATTATATCATGGATTTCAGAATTACCTGTGGTATGAGCCCAAAGTTTCTGCTGATGGAAATCCACAAAAATATGTTAATCAACGTTCGTTGGTTTAGGGCAACTGTGTAAACTGAGACCGAAAGTAATAAAAAATATTTAAAAATATTGCAACCCTTCAGATAGCTATTTTAATTTTAAGAAGTGTTTTACAAGTGCCGTGATCATCTATGCACAAACACACATTTATTTATGTTTCTGGAGAAGCCAAGAGTATTCATTAATGGTATTACAAAGGACAGAGAATAGAACACACTTGTGAGACAAACTTCTTGCTACACAGGCATAAAATAACAGGTGTTATTTGATAGTCAGATTGTCCCAACATCAGATTCAAGTTGGGGCATAAATCCAGACTTCTAAGGATATTTGATTTTCATATTCCCATTTAGTCCATTGAATATATGCTGAATATTGTGAAATTGAAAAAAAGTGCATTTTTTGTGGAAGAAAATGGACGATATCATGATGAAGCCTTCTTTCTAATTTCGTATGACTTCCTGTAGTATCTCTCTACAATGAGAACTCTGACTTGCAGAAAATTAATCAAAAGCATTGACTGGACTAGGTCATGAATAATTCTGGATATGAAACACTTCATGTAGGAATAAGACACCATAGTTCAGTAATTGAGATATTAAGTAGACTTCAGCCCAGTTGCTTCCTAATTCAGGATGAGGACTTATGCTGTGACCAAAATGGTGCAAGAAAGTTTTGGTTTCTATAAAGATTCACAAGGATGTGTAGTGGTAACACAGATTGTTCAAACAAATATTTATTGGACAAAGCTTTGTAGCAAATGAAGTAAGTACTGCAAAAGGGTTCTTTCTTCATGACTGTTGAGAACAAGATATATTTTGTCCTAAAATAAGTCCTATAAAAGTCAGGTTCCCTTCCTATGTATGCAAGTCACCCCTGTAGTCAGTGACAGGAGAGGAGATAGCTCCTGTTTCAAGGATGGGGAAGGGGAGTATGAAGGTAAGGGATACGCCACTTGAGCAAGGGATATGTCACTATCCTGAAATCCTTGGCTCCCTCTACTGACAAATGGCATGGCACAAATAATTTAAGATCAAAACTTCCAGATTGTTGAATGTTCGTGAGGGCAATATGTTGAATTTACAGAAAGTAGGCAATCAATAGCAGACAGGGTCTTAGTCCTTTAGGCTCTACATAAAAAGAGCTCCTTGTGTATGTAATTTCTCATATAGTATATAGAATTTATATGCACCATTTCCAGTAATTTTCTTGTTTTCATGTGAACCACTTTGCACTGGTGGTTGTTGGGGGTTTTTGTGGTTTTTTTCTCCCTATAAATTACTGTATCTGCACATTATCTGAGATAAGATACAATCATATGACATTAAATGTGTGGATTCTCCAGAAGGCTGCAGAACACAAAGTAGCATAAAGTATCACACTGTTGTAAATTGCAGTTCATTGTCAATAGCAAAGAGCAATAAAAATATTCTAACATTCAAAGAGCCAGTTGAGAGCATTCTCTCATAGTGCTGCAGAACAAAACAAATCCATCATAGTTGTAACTAGCAAAACCAAATGGGAAATTTCTGGTTTACGACCCATTAGTTCAATAAAATATATGGTTTGATGAATTCAGTAGGTTTTGTCTGCATGAAATGAAATAACTCATAGCTTTTGGGAATGGGAAGATTTTTACCTTTTGTAGTATACCAGAATTACAGTAAATTATATTAAGAATTAATGGAGTCGCTATTTGGTGGTTTTGTATTACTTAATTCACTGCATTTTTGTGGATGCATTAATACTTTGGTTTTGATAGATACATGCCTGAAAATCTGTGATAAAAAAATACACATATTGAGTACAATCAGTGTCAAATGAACATTGCCTGAAGGAAAAAGAACCACTTTTTTTTTTTTTTTTTTGAGAAATAAATATGAAAAATTAAATCCTTTTGATCTATTTGACAGTGTTAATCACTCTGAACTAGTGCTAGGAAAGGCAAAAGAGTTGGGTGAGCAGGTCAAATTTTTTTCCACTTCTAAAGCAAAATTGATTCTAATACAAATTATATCAACCGAGATGAAGCAATATTGGAGAAGAACCAATTGTCTTGTGCGCCATGAGCCCATGCCTAGCTGTGCAGAATTTGTGCTGCAAGAGAGGTGCAGTTCTTTGACCCTGAAGATAATTAGGACCATGGGAATATTGCTCCAAACTCAAAATTAGCGAGAAAGTTGGTCTTTACTTTTAAACATATAGTGAAAACACAGGGAAATAAGTAGTAAAAAGTAAACCTGTGAATTACTCTGTCATCCCACATGCCAAATGCATCTCACTGGTCAGATCAGTATCCTGCCACCTGTCTCCATCTTCATGTAAGTGATTGGTGGTCACAGAGAGGGAGGAAGTCTGCAGTGCAGAGCCGTTTAGCAGAATCTCATACCTGGTGCCAACTATTAGAAGGTCACAGATACACTGGAATAGGAACAGGTGTCTTATATGATGAAGCACAATACCCTTTCCCTCAATATGGGGTCAGGATTGAGTGGACTTTAGGCTTATATGGAGCGAGAAAGAGTGGTAGAAAAAAACCCCACTCTTAGAGCACTTGGAGAAAACCTGTAGAGATGTTATCAGTCTTAGAAAAGCACATTTGACACTAAAGAAACAATAGAGGTCATTAATGCCATACCTCTGGACACAGGTGTACTGCTACAGACTGGGCGTCCCACAGCAACAAACCTTACTGTGCTAAAGGTAAAATTGGCCATCAAGCTAAACTAAGAAGGGTTGAGGCTGCCTTCTAGTGATTAGATCAGCATAATTCAGGAGGCCTAACCTGCTTTTGAAAACTGAAGATGGATTAGAATTAGTTTTAGGTTTGGTACGCTCCAGTTTGTAAGTAACAGACTTTTGTATGAATAGCTTTGGGCTACCATTTAATTGGAATCACTAATCTAACTTTACAATTTGGATTAAATTTGATATTAGCCAAGAGATGTAGTCTGGGCAGGGATGGGCTGGTTGATGGGGGCCTAGGGACTGTTGCAAATAAGGGCTGGTAAAGCTATGCTAAATTTCCTGTCTGCAACAGGTTATAGGTCTACTTTTTTATGATGAAATCTGTTTGTAGGATTTGGGAATAGCTATGGGTTTATGAGCTTGGATTCAGGCTACCATGTTGGATCAGCCTGCACAACACTTGAGTTTGGCTTATGGCTCTTGCCATAAAGGATTGCATGGTGTGTTTAACTCAACATAGTTAATTCATGAACAGTTGATGCTCTCTTCCAAGTGATGTACTTAGGATGGAGCTTAAATCTACATTGTCTTTTGCATGAGGGTTAACTTCAGAGGTTGGGTCAACATGAAGCTGAGACCATAAGATAATGTTGGATTTGGAAGTGGACCTCAAGCATGACTTAATGCTGCTGCCTAGAGGGACCCACAAATTATTCTTAATTCTAGAAAAAACAGAATGTAGACAGAACAATATAGATTACTGTTGTACTCAGAGCTATAATTATTATTTCCTTGGGCAGGAATGGGTAAAAGTGAGCTGTTTCTGCAGCTGTGAAGCTGTTGACCTTACACAAAGCTTACTGGCAGACCAGATGATTGAGTTATGATTCCTCCTAGGTCTAGCCTTAACAGTAGACTTAGAACTTGTTTGAAATTTACATTTGGAAACAAAACATGATGAGCCATTTAGGATAAAGCCAGGTCTAGAAGAAACAAGCCAGTTGTTTTTGGAACAACAATTTGGAGTTTTAGATGATGGCGATCACATTATTGGTCATATTTCTGAGGCTGGCATTGTGAAATCTGAAGTTGTGGCTGGGGTTCAGGCCAACATCAAGCAATGAACCTGAACTAATTCTGGATTTAAGACCTTCAAGGATTTATGCTTATTATTGAAATTAACAAGACTCATTATCTTCAGATAAGAGTTGAAGTAAAAAGCTAGGACTAGGTCAGTAATTGTGTAATACAGGATCAATGCATGTCTAAGTAGTCATTAGCTGAAACTTCTTTGATGGAAGGGAGATTCATCTTTCATTGCCTCAGATGAGAATGATATCTTTAATGGAAGTACTGTAGGACCTGTAGCCTCAAGAGAGATGCTGCAACATTGCTAACACTCACTAACTCAAGTAACCAACACTACTGGGATGGTGAAAGATCAGGAAAGCAGGAGATCCTACCACAAAATATACTGCTTCCATGGTCACCAGGCATTTGCAGCAACTACAAGTCTCAGCAGAATCCCTTCATGAAAGGACCTGAGGCCTTATGCCAAACAAGGCATAAGCAGGCAAAAACAGGAGAAAAGCAGGGCTGAGATCTGAAATATTGTGCCCACTGCATAATGAGAGTGACATCAAATACCATTTCTCTACATTTGGATTCTTTGCTATTTGCACAGTTTTTCCCCATTTAACAATGGCTGCATGTTACAATGCTGCATGGAGCAATGGTTACAAAACTGGGAACACGTAAAACATTATATTAGCAGCTGAACTAGGAAAATCTACTTCCCTTCCTTTTGGCCTAGTTGATTATTATCCCTGATCAAATAAAGGACCACATGTTCATACTGCCCTTGTGCCCTGGTTGCTACAGTAAAAAGAGACATACAGTGAAATTGTACATTTAGAATACTACATGCCTTTTTGATTTCTGTCAAGTTTAATTTTCCCATATAATTCAGTTTTGTTCAGACTTTATTGATTAGTCATCTATTTTGCATCAAAATAAATAGAGATCACTCTAAATTCGACTACAAATACTTTTAAAAAAAAATCTCCATTACAGTAAAAAGAGCAACTGTGTGAAATGCAATAATGGGCCTTCCTCCCTTTCTATTATGGTTTTTACCAAGCTTCATCTTCAAAGTATGATCAGCCTTCAAACGCTAGGCCAGATGTACTGAATCCTCTAACAGCATCATTCCCTTGACTCTAAATGTCTTTTTTCCCATGTGGGTGTGCCATCCAATGACTGACCTACTGGATCTGTGCTCCTCTACACACAATTTACAACAGCTGTGAGTTTCTTACAGTCCCCAGCTTTCAGTTCTTGCAGAGCACTTGCATTTTAGAGGTCACATGGCCAATCTCCAGGCATGCTTAAGACAGCAGTTACCCAGTTTCTGGTTCCTGAGAAAGACCTGATGAAACACCTCCAGTGGCCTAGATGTAACAGTACTCTTTCAGTTCCACTTCTGATACTGCCAAAATACTTGTCATTGTATGATTGATAGTATGGGCAATGTTTAAGGAATTTTAGAAGACAATATAAAATTTTCCTACATGACTAAGTTCCATCTAGAACTGAAAAGTGAGTTTCATTCTGAATAAAAGTTATGTGGAAAAATCTAGGGAAATTAATTTTTTAAATAGTGAAATATTGAGGATGAAACTGCAATGGACTCAGTCCATTGCAGTGGGGAGGTAGCACTTCACTTAAACAAATAAATACTAGCTATGCCACAGACTAAATTTGATATTGAGCTATTCCAGCTGATCATAGTGTTTGCTTGTTTGGAAGAAAGTCAGATCTCTGATCCTGCTCCAAACTTTACATGTAGTGGAATAGTGCTATCAGAAGAAACTAAAAACATATCTATATAGTTGCTACTCTGTTTGCAGAGGGGTCTTTATCTTCTGACAGTCAGCCCTGTAGAGTATACCCAGGCTTCAGCCTGTAGCCAAGCAATACCCTGTGCAGAAAAATAGTGAAATAAAATCAATATTTTGTCCACTGCAGGGTCCACATCTACTCTAGACTGTCAATGTGATCTCCATCCCTTCACAGTCTTCCGAGAGGAACCTCACAAATCTCCTGCTCCATCCAAATAGCTGGGAATGAGGTTCACACTGCTTCTGCCAGCAGTCAAAGAGTGATATGATCCTGAGTCCTGGACAACTCACTCACCAGCAAAACTGTATTATATAGGCCTGCAGCTTTGGCGCTTGCTCATCCCTCTCCAGGCAAGATAGAGTTTGGCAGGTGGCTGTCCCTAAGAAATGTGTTAGCACAGCAAATCCCTTTCCTTAGCCCTTGCTGCTCTTAGAGATTCTTAGAACTGTGGCTCACATGATTTCTGTGAGCCTCTCCATGTATCCTAGGTGTGGGAATCCTAGATGCCTCAGCTGTTGCCAACCAGACATCCCAGATTGAGAGGTCTGGTTAGCAACAGGTCATGTAATAGTAATGCAGTTAGTAGATCACAAGCTTTAAGCCCCTTCATGGCTGGCTTTCCATGATCCTGGGAAGTCTCATTGGAGTCTGCAAAGTCAGGGTGAGATGTTTGTGCTCCTGCTTGGACTGCTCTGTGAGCCCCAGCCCAGGCTGGCTGCAGCCCTGCAGCAATGCAAGTCATAAGAGCTAACTCTGACCCCCAGGAAATGCTGGTCACCTGGCAGACCAGACTGAACTGGACATCACACTGACTCTAAGATTAAACTGGATGATGTCCAGAGAGTGTGCAGTGGAACAGATGTGTTTAATCAACACCTGGCTATGTGCTGTATGTTCTAGTGGCCAAGCTGAGAGGTGAGCAGAGAGATAAGGTAACCAGTGCGTGGGCATTTTTGAGTAGCATTTGGAGTTCAGCTTTGTTAACACTGATGGGTACAGAGAGCTGTTGATACATATGAGGAATCCAGTTCTTAATCCTCTAAGTTATGGAAAATATCTTGTAAAAATATCCCGCCATCTAATTTATAGATATCTTCCTTCTGTAGCAAAACTTACATATATTTAAGGAAACTGATCTTCACCCTTGCAGTGCTGAGCAGACCAACACATGGAAACATGTAAAACCCCCTTGATACTGCTGGTTCCACATTTGAAAATGCTATCCTTTGTTCTTTCATCTTATTGACAGTTCTAAAGGTAAGGCAAGGCTTCCACATCTGCATTTAGTGTCTCAAGTAAGTAAACAGTCCTTCTGAAGTGTTGCACACTCAGCAGTTCCTGCTGGCTGGCATTAATGAAATGGCTTTACCAGGAAAGTGCATGCTGGAGAGCCACAGAGATAAAAAGAGAACTCACAGAGTGGGGATGGGTGGGTGTGGGCACTGCTCTCACTCCATGTCACTGGCCTACAGCAGCACTGGGTCAAATGCTACGCATTTCCACAACTACAGCACAGCACAATGGTCCTGGTTTAGGAAAAGAAATAAAGAGTTAGAGTGGGATTGAAATTAGTGAAACACAGTGTAATTGATAACAATAGTTATTGCTGTCAGATGAGATTGAATTAAATGAAATTTTTCTGGAACCTGCAATCACACTGCATTGACCATTTTTCTGTCAGCCTTTAGGAATTATGAAGATTTGTAATTTCCCTGTGAGTGATTAATGAAGCAAGCCGCTGGGGCAGGCAGTTTGAGGCACGCCAAAGGGTGGCCAGCCCTCATCAGCTTCGGGAGTCCTGGAGTGTTGACACACAAACAGCAAAAATCTGCCCCTCTCAAGCTCTGTTTTATTTACTGTCCCTCAAGAAGAGCTTCAAAAGCTCTAATGCCAAACAAAATCAAACTGAGACCAAAGCACACAACCTGTGTGATGGACATGATATTGTAGGAGAACATTTGGATCTGAGATTTAGGTATATTGAACATTTGCTGCCTGACTTAACACTTTGCTCTGAAGGAAAGTTCTTCTTTGGCAAACTAGAACAGGAGAAAAAAAAAAAGTGAATTTTGATGAATACAACCAGGAAAATTCCCTGCCAATTCTCTCTCTCTCCTTTTTTTTCAGTAACTCAGGTCTATGTTACAAGATGTGAGAGCGCATTTGTCTCTCTCGTGTTTGTCAAAGAAGCTCTGCCAATATGCCTGTCAGTAATAGAATGCAGGTGAATACACAAAACTGAGGCAAGATGTATCAAAACTAAAAGACTTATTTACCCGTGGGATGCACAAAAATGCCTGACCTAGTGATTTAAATTCAGAGCACTAAAGCAGGAAACAGGAATCCAGCAAAACCCCTACTTCATCTCAACACACATTCAGCATGCATTTGGGTCTGCTGAAACTGCAAACCAAAACAACTCATGGAAACAAAACAAAACAATCCCACACAGCTGTGAGAAAAGAAATTGTTTTGCCAAGGCTTAGAAAAGATACCCCAGGTTTTAGTACCTGTATTACATATTCATACATATTTGTGTCATAACAGCTTCGACTAAGGTAATCTTTGTGTTGACTTAGTTACACTGGTGAAGGCCCAGTATTTGGGGTTGCTGCGTGCTGATGCTCATTTTGATGTGAATTGCCAAATCATTTTACCTCTGGAACAATTTGCTATGACTTGCTCCATACTGATTTAGTGCAACTTGCAGGAGTAGGCAGATCCTGAGGGATTTGTGCAAGATTTTCCAGGCAGATGTGCTACTGTTTGAGCAGCATTGAGAACTTCAGCTACAAGGTGTTGGAGGGGAACACCTTGCAGGGGACATACACAGGTAGGTGGACAGATACAAATATCTTCACTAAAGCTCCTTCTCTCATTTCTGCCTTGACCTATCTTCTTTTTTTCTTTCCCTAAGCACAAAGAACTCAGTGGTTCTCCACAGGAGCAACCTCTCTTGCCAGGCTCTGCCCTGGTAGACCTGGAGCTCCATCCCCTTTTCTTACTTCTCCCAGTGGAAATTCCTAGTGAGGGATGAGTAGTCAGACAGAAAAGGGAGATGTCCACTCCGAAGCCCTCTACTTTGCTCCTGGGACAGGAGGAGCCAGGAGTGCAAGTCCTATGTGCATCTCCTCTCTCAAGGAGTGTGAGTTCCATGCACTTTTGTACATTGGCCTAGAAAAAGGGAATTATCCTAATTTTCCCATTCTATCCTCATCCTAAGGGGGGCTTTGTAATTAAAAAACATGACGACATTTTGTTCCCAGAGAGGAGGGGTAGAGTGGGGGGTGGGGAAATTGCCCATGTACCATAACAGATGGTTTAAGTGTAGTGATTACAAAATCCTGAAGTTAAAATAGTTTAATTACAAAGTCAATACTGCCTCCAACCTCTGCTAAGCCCCTAGTGTAAAAACAACAGACGGTATAGTGCAAACGGTAGGACAATATTTAACCAGAACTTTGCATTAGCTACTGCAGTACAGCTCTCCATCAGGCCTTCAGCAAACGGAAGATCAACTGATTTTCCCAGCCTGTATTTGTTAACCATCTCTGCCTCAGTATCAATGGGCAGCTCTGAGAGAGCCACAAACAAGCCAAGGGAAATAAACTGCAATACTATACTGCACGCAGAGGCTCAGCAGGGTTGTATGTAAAGTCCAGTATTTCAAGGGTACCTGTGGGAATTATTAGCACCTTGTCAGGAATGACTACAGAGGTAAAACAGATGAGCAGGTCGAGGTATTTATATATAAAATGAAAATAAAATTCAGTGAAATAAGGGATGTTTTATTTAATATGCTGGATTTTATAAAAAAAAAAAAAACATGGAAAATCATGGGGAAAGAAAAGGTGGGGATGATCCCAAATAGCCCAGACTTGATCTTTCACATGCAGGGAAAGCAGCAGGTCTACAGAGCAAGTTGTAGGGAAATCTCACTTAGCTGTGCTCTTGCAGCTGAGAGGTCTTATCCGAGTGTGTACATATGCTGCATATTCTTTAAACAGCAACAAACCCTCCCTCTGTTGGGCTGTGTCTCTTATAAACACACGGTCAAACATGGAGCTGGAGGAGCAAGTCTGGCTCTACTTTATTAGCAATATGCTAAAATCCAGTCTCATCTGCCTCCATCAGGACACAGCAGGAGATGTCCACCATCCCCGCTGCACGAGGCACTGTGAGGCACTGCTCACTCTCCTGTCTGGGTGGGTAAATCAGGCACTGGGCAAGCTGGAGACAAGAGATACGGACCCATGAAAGTAAAAGACAAAACAGAAAAATGGGATATCATCTACAACACTTTTTCTTACCATTGACGCCTGAGCAAAATCAAAAATTAAAGCAAGGGGGAAAATGGGCCCCTAAAGTGACTCTACAACATGGAGGAGACCTCATAACTGTGTTTCACCTTTATAATTCTTTTTTTCAGGGTTTGAGAGTTGAAGACTAACTTTGGGTGTTCGAGATCATAATTGAAAAGTCAAATAAGAGTTTCTAGTAGCTGAATTGTTTCTCTCGGGTTCTTCATAAGTAACAGCATTTGGGACAGAGAGCTGCACTGGCAAAAATGAAGGGAAATGGCACTGCTATATACAAGGCAAAATCCTCTTTAATGATTAAGAGGAAAGAGGAAACATTCCTAGGGCCTGGTCGTTCAGTTTGCTGTATGTTCCAGTCCAGCTTTTAGTAAGTTAACTTTACATATATGAGTAGATTCATTGACTTTCGATTAAGACTAAGTGCATGTTGAAGTGCTTCATTTCATTAGAGTGGAAACAATCCTCTTTAATAGCAGAAAAGAACCCCATAAACTAATGTTCTGATGGAAATCACAGCATGACTGGCATAGCACTGACAACACAAAACCAATTTGAATTGTTTTTATATGTGAATAGAAAATACTTGTGTTTTTTCCTAGAATATGATAACAAATGGTTTTGTTACTATTTATAACAGCAAATAGGCCTTTAAAGCACATTGTAGAGGACTTGCAAATGCCTAGTAATTTCTTTGATTCTCAGGCTTGCCTGCTTTTTTTACCCTAAGCAGGTACTTGTAACTAGGAAATCAATCCAAATAAATAAAACATAGCCATAGCCTTATTTTAAAGATTTAAAAAAATCTTAGCTTGGGGCAGAACCCCATGAGTTTGTACCCAATTTCAGCCTCTCCCCATAGTGCATGTTGGACAAAATTGCCATGTCTGCTCTCAGGATAATTCCAGTAGCTCTTCAGTGACTGCTCTCACCCAGAACCACAGGGGCTGTTGTTCAGTGCCCAGTTCTGAGAGCAGGATTCTTCTCTGCCAGGACATAAAGTAGACTCTGGGCTCCCCTTGACTGAACAGCTTCCTTGAAGGAAAAACTGTGAAAACATCTGATCTTCCTGAATCCCCAGAGAAGCTAAGGATGGAGGCTGTCTTCTGTGAGAACCTGATTCCTACAGGTATACATTATGTAGACTCCATAGATAAAAATACATAGGAGTTTGGATACCAAAAGTCCATCTGGAGTTTGGTACTAAGAGCTCCCCATGTCTCCTGCACCAGCACTTTACAGCAGACACTGTTTCTTTGCCCAGCATCACATCAAATACCCACTTTTTGGAAGGAGCCTTGTATCCTGAGGAGGGCACAAGTAAATAGGTAATTTTGAGTGATTTCAGCTTAGGTACTGCTGTGAATACTGCAGTTCAGCTGGGAATTTTGGCTTGCTAGACAAGCACAGTCCCAGGAAAAGCATGCCAACATCACAGTTATGATGTGTTTCAAGAAACACAACCCTTTGGCAGAAAGTGTGCCTGGTTATGGATTAAAAGAGTGCTACTAAACCAAGCTGTCCAATAGTAGCTGTTTGACACAATGCACATTGAGGATGACCCCCATGGGCTGGCGAGAAACCACAACACTCAAATTCTGCCTTACTATTGGTTTCAATAGGAATTTCATTAGCAGATCAGGCACAATTCAGTCCTAGTGAACAGAGTCTTAATTTCACTCACTCATAGGAGACTGCTCCTGCAGGTTTCCATTCTTTATGAGATCTCTGCACTCTGAAGACAGCTAATTTCACTCCAAATCCGTTGGCAAACTGATGGCACAAGGACTATCAGTGCTGTCATCTCTGCTATCAGTGCTCTCAAAGCACTTGGCGATGCTGCCGGGGATTATGGCCCTGTTGCTCTGGCAGCACCTCGGGCACAGGGAGGAGGAGGAGGAGGAGTTGTCACCACCCAAAGCTCGCCCTCTGAAAGTCTGGAGTTGAAAAGGCAGTGCAGGTTTCCTTAAGCCCTCATCAAAAAGCAGGGGATCTGAAGCCTGAAATCTATCTGTGCAGTATATAGAGGAAGATAGATTTTTTTAAAACAAAGCAAGAGGAATCCTGTTGTTGTAGACTGACCTTTTTGCCTTCCAACAAACATTTACCCAGGGTTGTCTCATGACTGGTCAACTTCTGTAATCCATTAGAAGGTGATGCTGTTGCATGACATGATCAAACACCAAACACAGCAGAAAGGCCATAACTATATCTAAAAAGCCCTTGCTTTGTCAAAGCCTTTCACTAATGTTAGCAACAAAATTATTGAGGTCTGTAATGAGCTGATCTCTTGTCAAATAAGCCTTCTTATGAGAGTATTAAGCTTTATATCTGCTTTCAAATTAAACACTTCGGATTTATTAATGTTTCCCTTCCTCTCCAAATTTCTTTGTTGAGAAGAGGTGCCAGAGGAAATGTACTGGTAACAGTAGGATGTGAAGTATAGTTTAAAATACATTAAACATATGTTGATGGGGCCATTAGCAGAGTTTATAGATACCACCACCTGTCTCTGACTCCACTTGCCATTACTTTAGTGACAGAAATCATACTGTAAGAGAGGCAGTGTGCCACCATTAAATCTTTACTCCTGGGTTAGAAGGAACATAGCAGCAAATTCATGCCTTATTGCTAAAAGGCATTTTCAATAATGGTTCACTTATCGAGCCATATACTTTTATTTATAAATAAACCGGAATAAATGAGTGGACCAGGGGCTAAAGAATAAATATCGCTCTGGGTTTGGATGTAAAAGAGACTCTGAATATCTGAGAGGGAAACCCTTTGCCTTTATGAATGTTCGGCAGGGCACTTAATGCCTTACTTCTCCCTTTTAAGCCAGAGAGCGTGACTTTAAGAGCATCGCTGCAAAGAGAACGCTTGGACCTACTACATGTAGGGTTTATTGCCTTCGGGCAAACAAAAAAGGGAAATTATTAAAAGTATAGGGGAAAAAAAAACAAAAAACCCCAAAGCCAAATAATAAAATAAAAATACGATAAAATAAAGTAAAATGAATGAAATACAGTAAGTGAAGGTGAATGAGTGTGGACATCGCAGGCGGCGCCGCCTCGGCCCTGGCGCGCCCCCTGGCGGACGCGGAGCGAAGCGAAGAGCGGGGCAGGGGCAGGGGGGAAGGGCTGCAGAGCCAGCCTGGGGCAGCGCGGGCGCGGAGCGGAGCGTGGGGCGAGTGCGGTGTGAGCGCGGTGCGGGGCGCGGTCTGAGTGCGGGGCAGGGGCGGTGCCTGCTTGGGGCGGGGCGCGGAGCGGAGCCTGGGGCGGGGCGGGAGCGGTGCAGAGCACGGTGCGGGGCGTGGTGCAGGACGTGGTGTGCGGGGAGAGATGGGCGCGGTGCGGGATGCGGGGAGCAGTGAGAGATGGCGCGGTGCGGGATGCGGGGAGCAGTGAGAGATGTCACGGGGCGGGATGCGGGGCGCAGTGAGAGGTGTCACGGGGCGGGATGCGGGGCGCAGTGAGAGATGGGCGCGGTGCTAGGCGTGCGCACAGGGCAGGCACGGTGCGGAGTGGGCGCGGGTGCAGGAGGGGCGCGGAGCGCGCAAGGCTGTCATTCTTAAGGGGGTTCGGAGTACGGCTCACGGCTGGCAGTACTGTTTGTAAACCCGTGGTGAGAACAGTTCCCCTCTTGCCGGGGAGCGTCAATTGCCCCCGAGTGCTGGCACCTGCCGTCTTCCCGAGGGGACCACCCTGTGTTTGTGCTGCGGGGGAAACCTCGAAAGTGCCCTTGACCTCATGGTTAAAAGGGAACCAGCAAGGCAGTCACCCCACAGGAAGGAAAAGAGGAGCGCGAGTGGCAGGGAGGAAGGAGGCTGGTGCAGCCTCACGTAGCCTCAGGGAAAAGTCAACGATGCAAGTCTCAGTAGTGAGGTGGGGAGAGGAGAGCAGGCAAAGACATCTGCGTCTCAGAGTTGTGTCATGCATGTGGGCAAATAGTGAGTGCATCAGAAAGGGTGGGATAGGACATTTCAGAAAACCAAAAAAAGGTTTCCTAAAAATCGAGGCTGAATTTCGCAAAAACTAACATTCAGAAAATGTTACTCACTTTCATCTACTCAAAGAATAGACCTTTGCCCAGCCTCTCCTCTGCTTCCTAGGCAGACTAGGGAGAAAGCTTAGCAAGAGCAGCTCCCAGCAGCTCTGGTCCTCCTCTGAACTCGGCCTCAGTGCCACAGCCCATGGGTGTCCTCTGCACAAGCATTCATGGCAAACAGAGCAGGTGTGAGGAAAGGGATGGGTGTCCTTGCAGAACACAATCCTACTCAGAGTGACGGAGGGACCTGGGGTTCTCTATCCTGAAGGAAACCTGGGGTGACCTTATGTCTCTCTACAACTCCCTGAAATGAGGTTGTAGCAAGGTAGGTGTTGGTCTCCTCCCAAGTAAGAAGCAGCAGGTTTAGTGGTGAACCTGGTGGTGCTGCGTTCAGAGCTGAACTCAATGATCTTAAAAGTATTTTCCAACCTAAATGATTCTCTGATTCTATTGTCCTTTCTGGAAAGAGAAGGGAAAATGCTGGTAGCCTTTGTCCCAGTAGGCTTTCTTTAGGGGAAGCCTCAAGTTTGATCGGGAGATGGCAGCACAGCTCTGGAAAGCTGGAATAACTCTTCCACCTTCTCTCCCTGTTACCAAAACCTCAGGACGAGGACGCTTGGGGAAGCAAAGCACCCTTCTGCTCACTGGAAGAAGAATTTAAAAGGGAAACACATGCATATGCCCAGTAAGTATTTGAACTGAACTGCTAAGAACCCAGTTAAAGATCTAAACTGAAATTGCTGCTATGCATCAGAGTCCTGAAGCATGATGATGGCACACGTATCACTCCAAAATGTTACAAACTTTCACAAGAGGAAAAAAAAAGTCCCTCAAAAGATGAAGTGGCAAAGATACACCTGGAGACTTCATTGTTTCAGTCCTTTTTAGAGTTTATATGGAAGTGTCCACATATCACCAACACCAACAGTAAGATAAAGCTGTGAAATGACTCTTTCCCATTTTCCAGCATAAGCTTTAAATGGGTAAAAAGATGATTTGAAAATCTGCTAGCTTGATAAGCATGGCTTTATGTCAGACCCACGAAGAATCTGCTGCTTGATGCAAACTCAGAACCAAACCTGTAGAAAATATAAAGCACCTGTAAAGTCAAACAAACCTGAGCAAAACTAAAATCACTGCAAGTGAAATGTTTCTGACTTATTCCTAGATGAGCCTTCATTCAGAAAGTGCAGGCAAAGATATTAATATTTTGCTTCTCTCTTGCCCCAGACTCTAGGCTTGCTCCATCTGCAATGGAGGAATTCCCACAGACCTGCAGGTGTTGCCAGAAAAAAAAAATTGTAATTCATTAGGTGGTGCTGAAAGTCTTTTCTGGAAGTGCCATCATGTTGACTGTGTCAGCATTTTCTAGAGCTGGTTTACTTGAGGCCTTATGAGGGGAGATGCTATTGCAAAAGCTGTTTGGAGTTAGTTTGGCACCATCTTTGGCACCCTAGCCAGATTCAAGACCTTCAGGTATTCAATGAATACACAAATCAGCGCATGTAACCCCTCTTTCTGCACATAGTCATAGATCCATTTCGTTTTTGACACTTTATTTAGTATTGGAAACATTCAAGGAACGTAACAAATGGAAATTTAAGGTTTAGCCAGATTGTATCAACTGTTGGTATTGGAACATCAGTGAAGCTCAAACAAGTTTCACTTGGCAGGACAATTGCACAAAAGCATTTAATGTTGAATCACAAGCTATTTTCAAGCTTCGCACACACAAAAGGGTTCAAATATAAGCAAATTAAAGCTCCGGTATTAATGAAAAATATTCTCCTTTCCTTTCTACTTGCCAACTATTTAACCTGGTCAGGAGACAAATTCATGTGGGATTAATTCTATGGAGCCAACCTCAGATTCCTCCTGGGTTTCCTTGAAATGAGGTATCCTTTGCTTCCTATCCTGCACGGTTTGGTAATGCAGCTGCACATTGTTGAAAAATTGCCACAATTCATGGCGGGATGGCTGCGCTTCAGCAATGAGAGAAGTTATTTGGAATACATATGTCTATGTTTGCATGCTTGTGAAGCTTACATGTCTGGCTTGTTAAGCTGCAGGAAGCTCCCTGATGGACAACACCACGACATGTAATGGATGGCAATTAAGCCATGAACCTGAGCAAAAAGAAGGTGATCCTCAGCACTGTGAACTCCAAAGGATCTTTAGGACACTTTTGCAATTCAAAAGGCTAAAATCTCCCATAGAGTGGAAAATCATGTAGAAGATGAAGCAGAAGAGGTGAAAAACCCTCTTCACAGCCAGTGACCCCTTGTGTGCTGTGTGTGGTATGGGGATCGAGGCTTGGAGCTCGGAGGCCTCAGGGTGCTCCTGTCTTTGCACAGCGCACCAGCAAGAGATGTGACCATGAGGAGCTGGATGGAGATATCTCCTGCCACCACTCTTGCTCCGTGCCCCTGGCTGTGCCCAGGCAGGGCTGGGCACTTGTGGGCACAGGGGGCAGCATGCCCAACTGGTGTTACAGGCATCCTTCACAGGTTTTAGACTCACTTGCCTCCTCCTTTCTCCTGCCATGTGATAGAGGGGGAATGTTTGGCCTGGCAGTATAAACACCTTCTGTTTTGGAGTAAGATTAAAAAAGGGAATGAAAAGCAGAGATTTTGGCTGTAATCTCAGTGCTCCAGTCTTTCTTGGTAATGAAGGCACATCCCTGCACAGGTTCAACATGGGAAAGCAGAGGGCTGAGCAGGGCCTGAATGGCGCTGCTGTACATAAAGATGTGATGACCGGGACAGGGAAGAGCTGGGGCTCATTCAGATCCACAGTGGATTATCTAAATCTCTGCAAACCAAACTCACAACCTACAGCCCGGGAACATGAGCAGCCGTCTAACTGTGAACTGAAAAAAACCCTCTCCTTACAATGTGTAGTGGCTGGTGCTGGCACTGGCACAGAAAGTGCTCGTCTGTGCTCGTTTCATTTGGCCCTGAAAGAAATGTGTCTCTGCCTCCCAGGTGCATGAATTCTGTGACCACTCTTGGTGCCCTTATGCTTACACAGGTCATGAGATTATCATGCAGCAGAAGCCTGCTCTTTCTCCATTTTTTAATTTAAACACAAATGGTGTGTCCAGGAGGATTGTCAAACTGACATGATGAAGGCTTGCTGCAAGGGGCCAGATGAAGGTAGGCGCAAAAGTTCTGACAATGCTCCTGACCACAAATCCTCCCCATGATGCTGGTTTTGTCCCCAGTACAGCAGAGGGACTGTGCAGCACCACTAGCCATCGGCACGGAAGCTGGGAATGGAAAACAATTTTGACATTGGCAGCCTGGAGTCCTGCCCTTCTCAAACACATTTGATGTTCATACATGGTCTTTTGGCTGCTGCTGCTGGGGACCATCTGTTGGGATGGCTTCGTGCCTGATCAAATGGTGGTATGCCAGTTTCACTGGGACATGAATTAGATGCCAAACAAAACGCGTCTGGTTTTACTTCTATTACTCTGAATTCAAAGCACATGCTAATACTAATCCCCATTTTAACACCATTGTGGTGCCAGTTAAACCTTCATTTTTTCCCAGTGTCTGCCAGGTTTCTACACGTACTTAAAAACTTAAAAAAATCCAGCAGAAATTGTCACTGCTGATTTCACACGAACAAGGGCACTGTTTGCAGGAGTTTGGTGAGAGGTGTTAACACTTACAGCAGAGGTGAATGCATGAATTTCCTATAAACATAATATAGGATTCTTTAAGGAGTTGAACTAGGACATTTCTTTGAAAATTGCTTTTGAAACCCCATCCAACTATCATAAAATTTTCTGTACAATGGAAATGGGTCTTAACAATTTAAAAGTCTTACTGCAAACAAAGCATAGTTTAAAAAAAAAAAAAAGCCTCTGACAAATGTGTGAAGGCTTTGAGCAGTATGTGAGTACGGCTTTGAGCAGTACTATCTGAGATGCTCTAAGGACATTTTCTTTTCAAAGTGCCTTGAGTTCACTGTAGCTCCAACCCTGATACACAGTAAAATCTTCCGTTCTGTGGCTGACTTTGCTGTCTGGGTTTATATGACTAACTCCCTGTGAATGTTCCACATTCAGAGAAGTGTGTTCCTGACCTCAGCCAAGATGAATATTATTGTCAAAACTGCCCTCATTGCAGCTACCGTGGGTTTTCAGATTCTTCTGGTGTTTGTGGGGAAAATCCATCTGCTACGGATGTTCCCTTGGACGATGGATTTTCTCCTCTAGTCCTATAATGGGTCAGGAAAACCTAAAGGAACTTCCCCTGATGGGATTCCCTTTGCTCCTCACCCTTCTTCTGCAGTGCAGTCCTTAGAGGCTGGAAATCTTGGACACATTCTTCTCCAACATCTTCCTCCCTCTGCCACTACAGAAGGAGATGATAAAGAATCAGTGCTGGCCTCCTCAGACCAGATCCCACTCTATCCAGGATTCAGATGTGCCGGTTGAGGTTCCCAATTTTAGGAAGTGCTGGGACTTAGTCAAGGGTTTCTTTCCTCCATTGCTGGATTCATTATGATTTAAAGCACTCAATCTTGTTAATAAAGCAACAAATTTCTGAGTTGTTATAATTTAATAACCTTAATTGACTTCTTAACCACCTTCCTTACATTGTCTTCTTGTGTATTGCTGAAATAAAAGTTACTATAGAAATGTGAAAAAAATTGCCATAAACAATTAAGGAAAGTTGGAGAATGTACAAGTTTATGAATGTCATTTAGCATTGTATTACCAGAAAGAAAAAGAAAGGTATTCTTTGAAACTCTCAAGTAATATGGCAGGGCCAGGAGCATAGGCCAATGAGTGGCATGTGAACCAGCCATAAAATTAAAAATAAACTTAAATGTGCAGCTAAATGCAGACTGTGAGGATAGGATGTGAACTTCAGCTATTTCCTGGGGCTAGTGTGGTTCCAAAGTTTAACAGCTTTAGCCTTTTGAGACCTGGAGGCGTGCATACTTGTGTTCAGTTTCTCCTCCTTTCATCTCCCCCCACTCAGAGCCCTACCACCTCCCAGCTGCCCTGCTCGCTCCATCTCTCCCTGCAGAAGGACACTCCTCTTGTCCTCTAGTGCACATCCCACATGGCACTTGGCACTGAGCATCCCTGCACAGCAGCAGGGCCTCCCCTTCCCCCCTTGTGTCCTCCGCCATGGCCCAGATTCCCATTTTGCTCTCAAAGCCTGCTGGATTGCAAAGGATTGACTGCTACCTGTGAGGACAATCCAGGGATGGCAGCAGGTAGCTGGTGCCACAGAGCCAGCTGCTCTCAGACTATGCTGGCTAACACCTGAGAATTAATCTTTTTACTATGAGACGGTACACTTATGTGCATACTGTGATGTTTGAGCTCCCTTCTTTCGCACAGAAATTGTTATCAAAGTGCTGTTTTACCTAAAAAAATGTTTCTGTGTCAAAACTTTGGTGCTATATAATTGTAATTTATTTAAAATATATTGGCCATTGCAAAATGGTCAATTCTGGGTAGCAACGAGCTCCCAAGACTGAGACCTCAGTGGACATATTTCTTATTTTTTCCCATGAAAAGAAAGAGGCAGAGGATATCTTAATACACTCTTGGTCACTACTTTCCTTGACCATAGAGCCTTAATGTCTTGTTAAGAATTAGGGTGATATAGCAAAAAGAATTGTCTGCTTTATGTGCTATTCAATCTACCTTTACACTAATTTTCTAAACACACTATCCTCCAATATTATTTTATTACAAATAAGGTGAATAACATAGTGTTGCATATTAAAAAAAAAAATCACCAAGATGAACAGGCATATTTAGTATTGGTAAACATTTCTAAGAATTTTACTTGTATGAAGGATTTTCCAATTCCCCAAAAATAATTTCCTCTTTCTACTGTAAGTCAGAGATGACAGAGAAATTGGAGGCTCACACAAGGAACCTTCAAGAGGGAAGTGCCAGATTTTGGGTTCTCCTTTCCTTTTTATCTCCCAATGAAGACTTAATTACAGATTACTTTTTCTGTGTAATGTCTTAATGTTTTAGATCTTTTTCACGCAGCTACACCCCCACTGACCCCTTCAGGCTTCACCACTGCTTTGAGCTTACAAAACTCTCAATCCTGCAAATGATCTACCAAACTGACTCCCCTGAGGGGAAAATCCCACCACTTCTCAAGGCCATGTGATAATACATGAAGTAGGTTTCAAAACAAAGGGGCAAGAAATAATCCTGTATTGGGACTACTGATCAGAGTTTCATCACATGAAGTAAATCTTCATCTGTACATTCAATCCTCACAATGTTTCAACAGCTGCGGCTACTTGTCACTTCCAGAAGACCATTATCACCTGTGAAGAAAATGGGACATCTGGGGACAACTTCACCAGCAATTTAGGGAGAGCTTTCTACTTGGAACTGAAAGGTGAGAAGAGGGAAACCAGAGACAGTTTTTTGAATTGTATGATTCAGTGTGCAAAATCTTGCAAAAAGAAAAACGTATTATTTTGTAGATTAATTGTTTGAGGAAGTGTTTTGTGTATGAATTGCTCCTCTGAGGTGACCTTTTCTTTTACAGTGCCTTCATGAAAAGTTGGTGGAAATAGCAGCTTTGCTGAGCATGTTAGTAACACCCTGCAAACAATTCCATAGGTCACGAGCTAAGATGGAGTTCATTAAAAGATAATTTAAGTTCTTCTGCAGTCTGAGCCGTACTGGGGGAAATCCAAGGAAAGCCAATGACTTCATGTTATCAATTAAAACATAAAACTGCCTGAACAATCTTAGCTCTGCTTTACTGTGCATACACATTGTGGCATAGCCTTGAAGTACATCCCCATGTGCTGGTTCAACCCCACCCCAGCAAGGTTTTCAGCTGATTCTGATGGGATGATGAGGTGGTATTTAAAATACTCAGTTTTGTACATAGCCTTCAATGCATGTCCTTTTACATAGTACACTGTAAACTATAGTTCTCCAGCACAGGATTCACCTCATTAACTTTAAAAGTCATAAGCCTTAATTATTTAGCCTCTGTAGGCATTCTGTACTCCTTTCTCCAGAGGGTGATTCATCTGACCTATTTTAGACTACCACTCAGGGTGAGATGTCTCTTGATTTAGACAGCTGTGTTTTGTGTGAGATGGTGGAACCCTCAGCTTCAGCTCAAACATTAACATGATCTAGGATGATCAAATATTTTTTTTCAAAATTTTCCAAATTCCTTGTCTAAAAAACCAAGCCTCCAGAAAATTAGTGAGACTTTAGGAAAACCTATGAAGTCATTAGGTTCAGTGAAAAAGGTATATGGGTGTAAAGAAGATATCCGGCTGTAACAAGAGGGCTGATGAAATGATGCGGTGAGTTCTTCTGAACACTAGTTCTTGCTTAGTTCTTGCTGTTATTTTTCAAACCTGGATCACTTGCCATAGCTTTCTTATTCAGTAAAAACTGCTCAATTCTTTTAGCCAACAGACTTGTCCCAAGGTTTAGCCCAGCCTGCAGCAGACTGACTGCCCTTTTTAGGATACCCTTCTCAAAGTGTGCATGACTCAGCTATCCACGTGCCAATATGAGTATGGGTCCTAGACTTCTAGTTAGCCTGGAAGTTCACTGTTGCAAAGACTTTCTCTCACTGTCAGTTTTATTCTTTGCATGTATAACAGGTCTGTTCTTCATACATCTGTGTTATAGTATGTGTTGGTTTTGCATTATACAGAGTTATCAACATTGTGAGCACTGGCATTAAAATGTTTGTGCAATATTTTGCCATTTCACTCATTTATCTTTTACACACAGAAGTAAATAGCCTCAATTTATTTCACATATTAATCCTTCACCTATCTATTTATCAAGAAATATGATCTAAAAACTGTGGAGAAGCAGCAGGTGATTCAGCAGTGAAAGCGTATTCTGATCTATATGTTGGTTGGTGTGTCATAAACCCTTGTCTCCAGCACATGCCTCCCAACCTGAGCAGGGCTGTGGCTGCTGGAGTTGTGTAAGCCAACTCCACCATCAGGCATTACAGGCATTTCTCTCATTGGTGGGAAATATCTGGAAAATCTCTCTGCATTTTTGGCACTGTAACTCTTATGCTTAGCCATAACTTAGAGACAAATTCTGGTACGTTCAGCTGCCATTAATTTTGAATTAGCAGTGCCATTTATATTTCTCTTTTTTCTTTTTGTATAAATATCATTAAAGCTACAGATTCCAAAAGTTAGGATATATATTAACAGAGTGTGGTCACTAATCCCAGGAAGATCATGCCTCCTGTTCCTTGGGATTTAGGCTTGTATCCGATTTAAAGAGATTTGTGGTGTGAAATGCTAAACAGTGCTGCTGGTGACTAATTTTTCACAAAGGGCAATGCTGGTACCTCATTTTTCTCGCTCTCACACACTCTCCATTGCACTGGAAACTGCAAAAAAATTGCACTGGAAACAAAACAAGTGAAAAAAGCCATAGTGTTTTCTTCCATGGTTAGATGCCAGTAGCTGGCAAAATAAAAGCCTGGACTGAGAACTGAAGTCTTTTCCCGTTCTTATTCCTTGCCATACCAAAGGGGGCTCATGACCTGCAGCATGCATGGGTGGATTCAGGTGTAACCCAGCTCTTTGTGCCCTTGACCCTGAGCTGCTTGCTGCAGCCAGTGAGACAGGGCTAGAGCAGAGCCAAGTGACAGGATGCTGACACTGCTTTCTGGTGCCCACTGTCAAAAACCATTTAATTTATATGCTTCACTTTTTATATGTGTGCAGCAAGTTCCCTTGGCCCTGTCAAGACTCTGGCAGGGGGAGCCAAGTCATGTCCCTTGGCTTGGCTCATCTTTGGCAATTGTTCAAGCTTTCAGCTTGCCTTGGAGTAGACGACATTCACTTACAGCAATCCTTCACAAATGTTCACCCTTCAGAAAGCAGTGAGTGGTCTCTGCTAATTTATATTGATCCTGTTTGAAGCTCCTAGGTTTGAGGCCTGAGCACTTTCCATCTTTACAGAGGGTATCATGAGATGAATGGGGATGCCTATAGGTTCTGCAGAGCATTGGATTGAATGGAAAGCTTTTTCCCATTATAAGAGTTTTCTAAATTACTTCTTTATTTTCCTAAAAATGAGAAAGACAACCTTATAGCTTAGAAAAGAATTAACAATGTTAATTTGTACTGGAAAAAATCCTCCTTCAAGGTGTGAACAATCAGACATTGAGAATAATTCATCTCAGAGACCGAGCCAGCCAGATAAAAGTCAGCAGACATATCCCTGTTACTGCTAAGCTGAGACTGAGGCAACAGATGCTACCTCTCAACAGAGCTTATTAGACCATGCCCAACAGCATGTTAACATAGATGGTATCCCAGCTTCCAGCCTGCAACAGCTTAGCTCTTTGCAAAGGCAAAGGAGTAGGCAAAAGACCTGGGAGACACACCTACACTCCAGAACCCTGGGTATGTAGAAGACTTTTAAAAGCATCAGAGTGACCTGAAAGCTCTGTCCTTTGCACTTTGGAAAAGTCTCTCCCTCAGCTAGAACACCCTATGCAGTGGCTCTCTGCATAGCAGACCTTTTATCCGTACCACAGATGGGCTGTCTCTGCTGCACATGTGTGCTCACCTGTTGTAAGGTGTTTTGAATCCCGATGGTGGGACCCAGCCAAACCATCTTTAGTTACTCCTATTGGAGCCCTCAGAGTGAGACGAGGCTGGAATTATCCTCACCAGCTTCACCTGGCCATCCACCTTCAGGTGTAGCAGATCAGCTCCTGGAGGGTTTTTAAGCCCAGCCAGAAGGCTCAGTGAGGGAAGAATAAAAGAAGAGTTAGGTAGGGTAGGTTTGTGTCTGCTCTCTGTCCTGGGCTAACTTAGCTGCTGATCACTGGATGGGTTTTGTTGCTGCCATTATCTTGTCTCTGCTTCCGGGATCTGGAGCATCAAGGACTGAAAGGTACTGAAAGATAAACTGTGCTAAATTGGAGTTGGGAAAGGAGAAGCTGAAAGGCTAAATACCAAGACAGCAAGGAATAGATAAAGAGGACTGTGATGCACTGGATTAGAAACCAATCTTATTATATGAAAAGTGTGTGTGGGGCTCTTGGACAAAGTAAAAAGAACAATCAAGTAATGTGTAATCTCATGCACAGCAGTTGCAAAATGTATGTGTACTGTATTATAGATAAGTTAGTAAAATGTATAAGTACTGTGTTAAGTAAGCATAAGTAAGTAAAATGTGTATTGCTGTATCATGAATAAGTTAGTAAATGTATAAGTACTGTGTTAAGTAAATATGTATAAGTAAGTGAACTGTATAGGTTATGTGTAAGTATGTAAAAGTAGTAAAATGTGCAAGTATAGGTGAAGAAAGCTTAATACAAAACAGAGATGATAAGTAGCTATTATTGTAAAAATTGAAAGCTGTGTGAGTTCCTGCATGATGCCCAAAGAGGTGATACATATTTTAGAGAGTTTTAAAGCTTCTGCGTAATCACATTGATTTGTTGTACAGAAGTGCTGAGTTTCCCGCACTCACCCTGGACTGAGCATGTGCACTGGGCACCAGGAGATCTCTTACACAGAGGAGCAGTCATACCATTCAGCTACCAGAAATCAATTGAATGAAAATTGCACTTTTGACCATTTTCTCCCTTTCTGCACCCTGATCCGTGTCCCACTTTGTTGGTGCTTACACTGATACTGCTTTTCATATGAGACAGCATATAGGGCCTTGTGGGTACGTGCTGTGACTTTCAGTGTACTAATGATAAATTATTGTTTAACTTTTTAATCAAAAATATTTTTTAACATTTATTATTGTAGCCAGGTCTCATCTTGCAGCAGTCAGTACCCAAAGAGCTGTCATGCATCAAACTGTTTGATGGTATTATGACACACAAAATTCAAAACTAAAATTAGGATGTTATGTATGTTTTACCTGGTAATGATTAATAATTTAAACTAATGTCTTCAGTATTTTATGGTAGGGCATTTAAATAATATAGAGAAGCTAATCCCAGTACTCTTTTGGAAATTTGATTATATTAAATAACTTATTCATAAAAAGTCTAGGTTTTACGGGTTCAGAATAAATTTTTAAGGCACATATCAGCGTTGCTTTATTTAAAATGACAGCCAGCAAGACAAAAATACAAGTTCCAAGTAACTACTTTTATGGGAGACTAACTCTGAGATCCAAGTGGTAGCAATGGTGACTGCCATTGCAACTGCCTTAGGTGACACAGCCTACAAGCAGGGCTAGACAAGATAAAAACAAAATGTCTTAAAATGATCTATCTTCTGCCAACCATTTTTGTTCTTGACCAGTGACTGGTTCTGTTTGCAATACACCAGTTGCAGAGTCTGCCTGTGAAGACTGTTCCAGAGAGTAACAGATGCACTTTTCCATACAGTTTATTTTTTCCATTCTAGCCTTTCTCCTGTATTAATTTTTTTGGTTACTTCAGTGTTCTAGTAAGCTGCCAGAGAAAATAACAGCAGAAGTTCTGCAAGATGGAGTATGGAGAACTAGAGAAAAGGACATAGGAAGAGCTACTGCTTGTAGCAGAACTAAGTAAAGGAAAGATTTTTTTGGTGAAGGCAGCAGTCAAGTGTGCCCTACTTATCATTCTGTCACATTTTCTCTGTGAGTCACAAGTTGTTTTCTTTCAAGAGCTTCACTTCATTTACTTCAACAGCGAGAACAAGCAGAAGGCCTAGGATAGTTTGACTCACATAGCAATGAGATAGATAGATAATTTCATACAAGGGTTTCCCTGTGTCAGTGGGCATCAAGGAGATCAATGCCCAGATGCAGCTAGCTGCCACCTCAAGTTTTTGGACAGAAATCGCCACTCTGCCCCACCAGTGGTTGTCTCTACAGTGACAAGGAGCCAAGAATTGGACCTCACTGTGACTTGTTTGTCTGAACACAAGCCCCAGAAACCAGATTATTACCATCTCCAACTCATTCTTTCAGGGTTTATATTTTCCCTGGGTGTTGCCTAGTTCTCTCAGCTTTCTGATGTTTTACTTTTGGAGTCAGAGTTCTCACAGTTTTTCATGTAAACAATAGCTATGTTTTCCTAACTGTAAGAATGTTTACATACCTGCACTGTGACAAGGGTGCCCTGATGGGCATCTCTTGTAGCCAATGTGTTTGTAGAGGAAGTGACCTTGTTCACCCAATCCTTGTCCTGGTTAAGAAATCTATAAATTTGGAAGTTAATAAACATAGGCCTTCTTTTAGCCCTTCTGAAATCTCTCGTGTCCTAGAGCGACACCTGGGCGCATGTAATTCCAAAATACTTTTCTCATTTTTCAGTCTTTGAACTTTTACAAGACTAAATAGTATGAGGAAAGTCACAGAAAGGGTTGGTTTTTATACTAAAATATCACAAACCACCTGAATGAACTTGATGCAGAACAAGATGTTCTTGCTCTTACAGGTCATTTAAGGCACATCTTTACAGGCCCAGTCTTTGATTTTAGTCCATGCACCAAACCCCATCTGTTTGATACACTTTTATGACACATATGACAACTTGTGAAATGAGTAGTCAGGGTGAAAACCTAGCTGTTGAGATAGTAAATGTACCATTCATTCCTCAAAGTTATGGAAACATAGTGTCTAAAGGCAGATGAAATGACAGTGACCTGAAATAACAGGAAGCTGGCCTCAGTTATAAATCTGGCAGGGGCTGAGGGTGATGGTGATGGAAGCTTGTGAGCTGTATCCAAAGCCATGAAATATAGCCCTGCCCCTGAATGAACTGGAAGACATATTTTAGTTTACAGTAAGTCAGAGTTCAAGCATCAGTGGCCTTCGGAACCTCTGTTCAAACCTTACTCAGATCCAAACGCAGAAGCTTTGGAGTGATCTTTTTACTCTACTGTTAAATTTCACTGGCACTTATGTCTTCCCATCTGTTCAGCTGTGGGCTTTCCCCAATGAAGTCATTAGCGTTCATATTTCCCGTGTGGGAAATGGAAATGAGAGAGTAAACTCTTGCATTAACTTTAGCCCTCCCCTGGTAGTCTGGAAGAAAGTGCTCAAGAATCTGTTCTGCAAAAGGTGAAAGACCATCGCAAGAAAAAACAAAAAAAAAAGAAAGGTGTGAAGTAAAAGCAGAGTCATATAAGAAAAATTTACTTGAATCTGATTTATTCAATCAGAGAAGGAAAAAGAAAATTAGTGTTTTGTATGGAAAAATTGTATGCCCTGATTGTTTATGGGGCATGAGCACTGCAGACATTCACAGGACATACCCACAGATCTCTGCATCCAGCTCAGACCCAATGGCAGCAGTAATGGGGATTAGTCTCCCTTTGCCTAGCACCTGCTACGTTTCCTTAGTGGAGAATGACTTTCTGAAAGGGTCACCAAGGGAGACAGTATGCAATAGAGGTCTTCTTTTCATAAGCAATATAATTCCTATATTAAAAGCTCTGTCTAAGGAAGCTTGATGGGAAAAGTGCTAAAAGACAAATATACTCTGATTGGCAGATTGAGGCAGAAGATCTTCCCTAAAATTAACAATTTTTCTAGTTGAACCATGGTGTGAACTTCTGTCTGCCTTTAGACACATCATGTACATCACAAATAAATGGATTCATGATATATTGAGGCCAGTCTAGATGCTGGCTCTCCCCTAGAAAGGACACTTCATCCATTGACTGCTTTGCTCTTCTTCCCTGCTGGCTTTCAGCCAGAGCAGCCAGCAGAGGTGGCTCAGCCTGGCTATGCAGCAGCTGGGTACCAGGAACCTGGGAGAGGACACAAAACCTGGACCAGAGAGGAGGAGAGCTGGACTCTTTCTGTATCAGTGGCTCACAGTGTTAGTTGGTGGTGAAATTGCACCCCAGAAATTCTTTTTATAAGGTGATATGGTGAGCTGATGAGTTAGTGTTTGGAAATAGAAGACTTGATGGGGCTGAGCTGTTGCTCACAGCAGTGGTGTTCATGCCAAGGTCTTTGAAAATTGCAAGTGATCATTGTTTATGGTCTGAATTAGAGGATTGCTAGTGCTAAATATCTTAGCTAAAAATCTTTTTTACTTTGGAGGACCTGCCCTGGATCCCCAGTCTTCTGAGGGTAGACCTTAGAGATTTCAGAGTTCATGGTCAGTTTCATCGTGCCTTGACTGTTCTCTGTGGAGGGACAGTGGCACTAGCAAATATCCTTCCCACTTCACTGCTTAAGTCCTATGGGTTTTTTGTGCTGATAGACAGCAATTGGGCAGCAAATGGGTTATGAAACACCACAGAACAAAAAAAAAGAAAGGACATTGTCATCCTGCTATGTAGGGAGTATTTCTAGTATTGCGTCTTGCCTCCTACAGCTCTGCTTACAGGGGAGGACAGGGATTTTTTCACTGGCAGTTACTAAGAGTTCAGCCATGGCCTTTGGTAGGAAGTCACGCAGCCCTCCAAGATCCTACTGCCAAAACTGAAAAGTTTATCTCCCTCTGTTTAGGGGAAGGAGGATAAATTTGGAAAGAAGGAAAATTTGCTGTTCCCTGCAAAATTAACACAGGACCATGATAGAAACTGCTTTCCTTCAGCAGCTGTGTGCTTTTGGCTGGTGCCTGCTGCTGGCACAGCTGGAGGTGGGTACTCTGTGCACACCCAAGAGGCCAGGCTGAGACACTGAGTTGAATGACTGTGCCTTCTGGAAAGCATTCTCAACAAGACTGCTGTATTCCCACGTTTGCATTTGAAAGACCTTGTGCACACCCACATTTTAAGCATAACCACAGTCAGTGCATTAATGTGTGAGAGATTTACAGACCACACTTGAAATTCTAGGCTGCCCATTTCTTGAAAAACCTATACTAAAAAAAAAAAGAAGGTAAAATTTTTTGTGATGTGTGAGCAAATATGGAATTATGTGCAGTTTCTGTCTGATCGTGTTTTGATATAGAGCATACAGGTTGAACTTTCAGCCTTCAACTTGCAATCTTTCCTAACAGTCATCTGAAAATTATAAAAGGATTGAATCCAGCCGCCTTTGAACCAGCAATGGTATTGTGGTAATTCAGGTTTTCCTTTGAAAATGCTGAAAGAAGATCATACTTCAGCAGGAGAAAGATGAGACTCAGTATTTTTCCTGTAGGTCTTCACAGGATTCACATATTAGTTTCTGTATTGATAGTGATTCATATCACAAATGCCTTTGTCCATTTCTCTCTTGCTGCTACAATAGCCCAAGTAATTAACTAAGTGAAGAGGCTGTCAATTAAACACTGATACTAATCTTGGCATAAAAGCTCCCTTAAGAAACACTGAGTTGGAACATATTTTACAGCGACACCACTGCCTTCATTCAGCTCACTTCTCAGACAATTAAGTGCTCCAAATGTTTGTGTGCCATCCAGGCAACATTAGTAGCATGAACGACCCCTGCTATAGATACAGTCCTGCAAAGAATGCCTGGAAGTACAATGTCTATTGTGACAGCAAGGCTGATTTTAACAACCAAGAGACATTATATAGTTAATTAATGCCAAGATCTTTAATGATAAAATTGTCAAGGACAATTAAGAAAATTATTATAAATGTCCTTGGTAACAAGAACGCAGTACTGATTTTAGCTTACTTTCACTAAGTGTGGCTTAAAGGTCAGTTTCTCTGAAGTGTGAATACTTAAGCATTCTTTGGATAGATGTCATTATACATTAATCTCAGGAGGAAAATGCATTTTTCTAATGTAGCTGTGCAGTACATGAAAATTAATGTGAAACTCTTACTAAGAAATTAAAGTGAAATATTTCAATGAGAGGCTTCTAGCCAGTGTCACATCCTCTGCAGCAGCTCTGGGTCCATGTTCTGAGATCAAGTCAATGGAACAACTTCCTCCAGCTTCAGCCCATATGGTCCAGAACTGTGACCATGCAGTCAGTAGATGGACAGACCCTCCTCAGTGAGCCCTCTCATGCTCAGTAAGCTTCTGTTTTTCATCTGGCCAATATCGGATCCAGCTTTGCTGTGTCTCACTCATGCACCACACTGAAACTTAAAGGGCACTTGACATAAAATCCCTCTGTGAGCTAGATAAGCCCACAGAAGAAAAGTAATGGATACTGGTAGCACAGATTGTATCCTGAATGTTGAAATTAAGAGAAAAACTAATTTTGTCTGTTAGAACTGGGAAAGGCTGTACTGCAAGAGGACATTTCAGCCTCTTAAAATGACATCATAAATGCAGGGCACTTTATGATTTAAGGTTTTAAGTGATTACATGGAAGATGGAAGTGGTTTTCTTACCACATTATCCCTTACATCTTAATTCAGCATTTGGCTTCTGTCTGATGGCCAGAAGTCACTGACTAAAAAACAAAGAAAACACATTTGGTACAATGATAATATTGTGATTTAATATGTGGTGGGAACAGACTATAGCATAGACTGGTATACCTGAAACTTAGATCTTCAAAAACCTTTTAGCAGTTCCTAACAGAAGTCACTTTTAAGTACGAGTTGTTTGAGGAATGGGTGACCAATAGATACAAGTCCTCAGATATGAAAGAAATAATTGCTTAGAAAATGTTTTCCTAGTTACAAAGTACATATGAACACTTAATGTATATTTTTTTAATTATAGTCATTATAAGAAGTGAGGAAAAAGAAAGCTTTCAGCTATAAAAAACTATACCGTTTTCATTCAGAGAAATTAAAGGAACATCTAAAATATCAGTAGCCACTTAATTAAAACTAAATATAAGGCATTAAAAAACCATATACAATAGATAAGTCCGTGTCAGGCATCAGGTTAATGTGGAAACAGATGTTATAATTACAAATGGGATTCAAAAAATTTAAGAGATTTAGAAGAGACTGCTGTGCCGCCTTTAAAACAGATAATTTTATGGTAGTTATAAAAGGAAGAGAAAGGTAATTCTTTGTGGAAAAAAGAACACAATGAAAATAGTTGTTATAATGACTTGTTTTCAAAACCAACAAGTTCAAACTTGTATCCCAAATCCTGAAGAGTAAACTAAGGAACTCTTCAGATCAAAGTTTGTTTTTAGCCACGCAGTAACAAGCTAAGACAATAACAAAGGGTAGAAAACTGACTTTCTATTTTTTTTAAACTAAGGGAAGTGACCAAAGAAGTTTATCAAGGGAAATTTGTGCCAGTTACCTGGTGCCTATCCTGATCAAAATAATGAAAGTCTACTCAAGACTACCAATAAATAATTATGTTCAACATGGCCAAGACTAAGACACTACAAGCTACAAAAATATGGTTAGAAGTAATCAGCGTGTTTTCTGGAATGCTAGTCTTTTTAAGCGTAAAAAACACTTATGTTACACTAATTTGGTCAATTAATGCAACTTTTTTTTTCTGATAGTATACCTTATATTTATCCCAAGCATCTGGTATGGCACCAAATGCCACACTGATTTTTACCCCCTATTTCACTCAGAATCAGGGACATGTTCTGTTTTCTAGTGTCTGGTTTAATGGGTTAGGAAGCCTTGCCACCACCATAATGCAAAACAGGTGCATTATACCTATATACACACATATATAACATGTGGTCTTGGAAGCTGTTTACATGCCACCTCGCTCACCCCTGAGAAGGTACAGCCCCTTTTAAAAAGGATTTTCAAGAAGGATAAAAAAGGATCTGCTCCTTCATTTTAGCACAAAAAGGCATTTCACATAGTGTAGAATATTGCAATTCTGTGACATCATCAGATCACAAAAAATATATTTTCATTTGTTTTAACTAATTATCTCTAGTTCAGCTGAGACAATTGCTTTCCAGATATGAATCCTACCAACATAAGCACATTTACTGGGCATGCCTGTCAGTCTCTACTGACCAGCTGTGATGCTGTTTCTGCACCTCTTTATTTTAGAGAGGTGAAGCCTAGTCATGCACTCGAGTGTCATGGCAGCTGAGAACTCACCTCGTTCCCCTCAGGCATGCATCAAACACATGGCCACACTCAATCCCACAGCTGCATCCCACCATCAGAAGACTGCTGCTTTGCATGAGGATGTGAAAAGCTGGAAACCACCAAAGGGCTCTGTACACAAGTGTGCCTTCTCCCCCATTTGAGAGCCTCCTTTTCCCTTTCCTTCCTTTCATTCTCTCACACTGCAGATTCCCTTCATGTCTCTCTGTCAGGTCCTAAGCTGATATAAAAATGTTGTTTAGGTGAACCAAGGTTCCACAGCTGGAGGAAGAAACAACACTAGGACATGTTGAAAGTCAAAACTGGGCGCTTGATAAATACCCCTAAATATTCAAAAATATCCATTGCATTTGCCTCAACTTCTGCTTTCTTTCTCTCCCATATCCTACCCAGTCATTATTTCCGTTCACTTCTGATCTTTCTTCAGCTCATCTCCACACAGAATTCTCTGAAGATTACTTCAGGCTTTCTGTAAAAAAGTTGATCCATGATCTAATTTTAAAAGGGCCAAATGTTTTTTCACTACATGTACCACCACAACTGTCACTGAGCATCCCTCTTGCAGCTGTATCATCACGTGTACCACTGAGAAAAGACTCAAAGACAGAAAACAAATAATATTGCAGCTCACTGGCCAATGACAATCACCATCACAGGGACCAGATTCTCTGCTTCCATGCTTGTGCATGTTTCTGAGTAAAGAGGGGACTCAGTGACCAAAAGGCTGAGCTTGGAAGCATAGCCATGTGCCATCTTCCCACCAGAAGCTGTTGTGTATACTATCAGTTTCAGAGCCCACCCTTCAATTTACTCCCCACACTTGGGAAATTGAGAGGTTCATTTGCCTGTGAGGGATACAGAGAAATTTTGAAGCACCAGCAGTAGAAAAAAATCACACAGATGTATTTTTACTACACAGAAATAACTCTGTTTGCAGGAAGGTGGGGGGAGAGTAGTGAATAAAAGCAAAAGTGCTGTGTTTTTGAGCAACACCTCATGTTCGGCATCAAAGCCATTTTGTCATCAAGGATATACTTACATAAGCAGCAGCTGCTGCTCAGCAAGTCTGTTTTCCTTAACCACTTTATAATTGCTTTATCATTAATCCATCACATTGCAGTTAAATGTCAAAGAAATTGCAGTTCTGATTGTCCATTCACACATGACAGTTTTATTCAGCGGGCTGCTTCCTGACAGATCAGTGGATTGCTTCTGCTGGCTCACAGACTCGAACATGCAGCCTCTCTGATGCTGACAGATTCCATCTGCTCCCCTTTAATTAACATCTAATATGTAAACCATCTAATACATGTAACACCGCATAACAAGGGATTAAGAAATAGAAGGTAGCTCTTCATCAAAAAGCTGTGTCATCTCTTAGGATCTCATTACAAAGAGTAGTTGGTACCAAAATGTAATGGGACCTGCACACTAGTGGAAACAGCATATTTAGGTAGTCTCACTGAAATAAGTATAAACATATATGGGCATAGACACAAAATAAAGTGGAAGGTGTAGCAGCTTTCATAGATGGATTCACACTGGTAGTGCTCCAGCTCAGACATCAGCTGATTTAATGCAATTACAATGAAGACTGGGATCTACTCATTTGTGCTCCCAATTATTGCAAGTTGGATAAGAAGCATTGTTTCTATAAGACTCTGGTGCAATCCATTAAACCCATTAAAAGTGCTAATTAGCTCATGTTCTGCAAATGAAAGTATCTAGAAAGCACTTTGTTACCTAATAGCTGCTGGCAGGCAAAAGCTGGGGATGGAAATACACAAAGACTAGCTTCTAGGTAAACCCTGCAACCAAATTAAGATGTCAAAAGTAAGGGAAATAAATGCTCTTCTGCATAACAGCAGCTGATGAACAGGCATGAAATTTATGTGGCTGGGGGACAGGGCTTGCTGAGTTATGTGAAAGGTCAAGGCTCCTATGTTTTCATGATAATGTCTAAGCAGAACACAAGCATTTGGAGAGTCTCATCCACACATCCATCTAGTGAGTTACATTGAACTCATACAGAACAGCTGCAGCAAGGCTTGCAATGCTCAACAAAGGACAGGAAGATTAGACACCTCGATAATAAGACATGAAAGACCTTAATGGCAAGAGAAGGGAAACTGGGTTCACTAACCTGCTGCAATGACAGAACCATTATTTGAAGCCTCTGAGAAACTGAAAGAGGGGGGAGAGATGAACTGAGGGGACAGTATGAGATCAGCACCTCCTGGCAGGTTTGGCCTTTGATTTTCTGCAGCATGTGAGCTACAATCTTGTGGTAGGAGTTCTTGAGCTAATAATATTGTTCTAAGTGGTACCAGTTGTTCTCCATTTGCTCAGAATGGATCTGGAAGGTCAGTCTCTGAAAGCATGCTCACATGAAGCTGCTCTGCTCTGTGCACTGAGCAGGTCTCGGAGAGGAGAGAGGAAAGAACTGCTCACATGGCTTTAAGGTTCATAAGTATTTATTTGGACTTCCCTCTTTCCTGCTCCCAGTTTTGGGAGGCGTGTAAACAAACACCTTGCTCCAACCCTGTACAAGACAGCACAGGAACCCATCATTCACAGCATTTTCAGTGGGGGCTGGTCAAAAGCTTGAGTTAAGGAAGAGGGTTTGCAAGGGGTCTGTCCTGTCTGAGACTGAGTGTTCAGACACTGACTGTTGTCACTGAAGCGGAAAACAAAGGTGGATTGCATTTGAGACAGTGCAAATATTCATGAGCCCACTTTAGCATGTGCATCACATCTCTCTTTCTTAGAGCCTGGGTACCTGATAGAATTCATATTTAAGAATCAATGAAAATAAACACAGTTCATGAAGACTGCAGGCGGATGATAATGAAGTACCTCACAAGACACATGCCAATGTCACCAACTACCCCAAAGTGCAGAGATACAAACTTACAGCTAAAAAACGTCACTGGTCATATTTGTTTTGTTTTCTGTCCACTTAGCTCAGCTTTTCTGTTTGATGTTTTTCAGTGTTGGAAGGGTGTATTTTTTGTCAGATGATGCAGATGATTTGTCTGTTTACGCCTGTCCTCTTCACTCTGGTTAATGGTCATGTTTACACAAAGGCAGTGTCTGAGCATTCCTTAATAAAGCACATCAATATTGTGACAAGGTACACGTTTCACTTCCCTGAACTATGTGCTGTTATCAGGCATTACATACTCTATGTTTATCTGTAATTTAGTACTGTCTTGAGAAAATATCTAAAGGGTAAGGAAAAATAAAAGCCCTAGTCCTGATCTTTATTCAGTTCTTCCTGAAATAGGTGGGTTTTTTAGTTGTTTTATTAATGCACTAAACAGTAATTTCTTTCCAATTCTATGCTTTCCCTTGAATGTTTTTTTAAGTGAATGAACCTGAACTCAGTTATTTTGCTGAGATTTGCTTCATAGTAGCTTTATCATCAGTCCTGGATTTCCTAACCCTTTACTTTTTCCTTTTTTCCTGCCACAGGCTAAACCCTTTAGATGGATGTACAATCATTTAGAAGCCATTAACTCTTACTTCTGAGAAGTGCTCTAGTTAGAGTTTCACTCTTATCTCTGTTTCTGATCGGAGGAGGAAGTCCTGTTACAGCATCCTGCCTTGGAGCCTTCCACCGGCATCACGCTCTGCAGGAGAACACCCATCCTCCTCTCCACACCTCTGTGACATCCAAAGACCCCGCTAAAGCAAGGATTGGTTATCTATCTGCCTGATCTCCGTGTTTGCTCCCTTGGGAATAGTCAGCTTGCAGCAAGCAAGCTGAAATCCAGATTTGCTGTGGCAGAGCCTTGCTCCAAACCCTATCCCAGCCAGCACAGGACAATTTCTGGATTTGAAGCCATGCTCTTAAGGGGTGGAACCTTACACTTGCACTGGCTAATGGGTGATGCACTTCAGTAAGGCAGGGAATAGAAGTTAAAGGAGGACTTTCATAAAGATGAAATAAAGTAATTAGAATGGTACCATAGACTAGGTAGTCCAAAGAGTCATGCTGGGGACCATCAGTCCATAGATTATCAAGCCCTCACTTGCTTTCTGCATTCATAACTGCAGCGAGAGGAACCCCTCTGTGTGAGTCCCAGGGACCAGGGGGAGAGAAAGGGAAAGAATTTGTTTGAAACCAACACCTGCAGTGGGAGTAGAGATGGCCAATCCAACCTCACCATCAGGAGGAACAGGAGTTTAAGTGGATATCGCCATGAACAGCAGAAGCCATGCAGAGAGGTTTTCTGTGGCTGCCTTGCATGGATTTTCTGCATTGAGAAAATCTGGTTGATTTTATGCTCAAGTTAGAGCATTTGCCTTTGGGGAGAGTACGAATGTTGGTGTCATTCCTACATTTATCTGATAGCTTTCTCAAGATTTAGGAGTACTGTGTCATGGACCCATCTTAAGACAGGAGTTCAATATCATAACATCATCCATTCTTCATTCAGATGTTTTTGAAATGGACAGTAGCATGTAAAGAGCCACATGTACTGACTAGGCAGAGTTTGCTTACAGAAATCCTACTTTTTAGCAAAACATGCCACACTTGAAATCGAGGAAGTTTCATGAAAGGCTGGAATATAGCTTTGAGGAAAGCTCTCACTCAACCCTAAATTTTGACTACTTAATTTCATATTGATTTAGCTTTTTTTTTTTTTTTTAATCGAGCTTTTACCTCAAAGCAATTTAACTCAATTGTGTACCTTAATTGTAATATTATGCCAGTGGAAGGGAAAACACTGTGGTTATATTGTTACAAATTGTTAAACAAAATTAAGAGATATTTTCCAGTTTATAAATTGTTTGGAGGTTTTTTTTTTTTTTAAATCCAACCATGGCATTTGAGCAAAGAGTGAAAGCAAGTTGAACTTGTACAGAAGAGAAGAAGCAAAGAAGTTGTCAGCTCCTGTGTTTCAGGCAGGGTCACTAGTGGATTTCAGGCATTCCTGTCTTATTTAACCACCATTAACTGCAGCCTGGAATGCTGAGACGATGTGTAGTGAAAGCAAAGAGTGTAAATTGGGCATGATAGAGGTTTCTTGATGCAGGAAGGAAGTAACCTAACACTGAACACAGCTCAAATTGCACTGTGAGAACAGAATGAACGAGCAAACCAGGTCTCTGTCACAAGACAACAGAGAAAAAAAATAATTAAAAAGAGGTTAGAAGGAAGAGAGTAATGAAATGTCTCCCTTTTACTTACTAAACTGATCTTTTGAAATACAAGAATGGATACAACTTTAAAAGCATGTTATGCTTTAGTTAAAATACAAAATTAAACAATTATATTGACTTTAGTGAGAAAAATTTTATGCTTAAGTGCCAGTGTCTTTTTTCTAAAAGTGTTCAGGAATACAACTCTTGTCAGCACTCTCTCACTTATATTCAGAACTTCTGAGAACCCAACACACCCAGTGAGTAGGAGTTCAGCGTGTAGGAACCACTGGGCAATTAAATGCCTAAACCCTGCTGGCCTAAAGTTTCTGCAGTGTATTTTAATACGGGAAAAGCTTCTTGAAACTCTGCCTTTAGATTTATGACATTATTGGTTGCTGAGGTTTGAGCAAAATTCTTAGAAGCGTACTTCTCAAAAAAACATGAATCATTATCTTTTTACAAGGGTGTGTAATGATAAGACAAGGGCAAATGAGCTCAATCTGAAAGAGGTAGATTTAGACTAGGTATTAGAAAGAAATTCTTCTTTGTGAGGGAGGCTAGGCACCAGAACAGATTGCCCAGAAAGGTTGTGGCTTCCTCATCCCTGGCAGTGTTTAAGGCCAGGCTGAACAGGCATTTGAGCAACCTAGTTTAGTGCAAGGTGTCCCTGCCCATGGCAGGGTGTTGGAATGAAAAGATATTTAAGGTCCCTTCCCACCCAAATCATTCTATGATGATTCTATGTACCTTGCACCTCCTCAGTGTCCCCCATACAGGGAGGTAAAAAGTGACTTTGAATGGGCCCTGGTAATGATCAGCTGCTGTTCCTCTGTGTCCCAGCAGACCAGCCCTTCTCCCAGCCCATCTCGGTTTAGGAAGTGCTTCCCCACTCTTATGCCCTGGTGAGAGATCCATCCCCCCACACAGAGGCTGTGTGAGGGACAGATGGTCCCGTGGGTGCAGGTTATTGGTGCAGGGAGCCTTGGGGTGGGGCCCAGCACACCCTGACATCTCTGTGGACCCCAGGAGAAGCTCCATGGTGGCACTTTAGGCCTCTGTGAGAAAAACAGACACAGGGAGACACAGATGCCAGGGGAAAGGGGACAACAAGAAGCAGACTGGCATTTCCCCCAGTTTTCTATGACTGTGATTCTGTTTCTAAACCCAAAACACTGAACGTTCTCCTCAGAAAAAAATTTGGGATCTTACTCTCCACAGGAATTTTTAAATTAACCCAGTTTTGCAATTAGGTATACCTTCACTGAAACCAAGGGACTTAAAGAAAAAGATTATTTTTATTGTACACTGGTAAACTCTTGTTTCCCTCTCAAATAATTTTTCTCCAAAGTGAGTGAAAAATTCCTTAGGCTGACCAAGACTGCCTTTGCAAGCAGCCAGTTCAGAATTACCCTGACTTAAAAACATAAATAGGTACTGACCAGATTTGCAAATCATTCCGTAGTCTCACTCACTCTTTTCAAAGCACAAAACACTGTTTAGCTGTTCTGAGATGGGCAGCCTTGCTCAGATATTCAGCACCATATGAAGAATACTCCAGAGAAGCCTGCCATCAAAGTCCACAGCACGTTTTAGAGCTGTTATATTATAGACTCTGCATTTTTTGTGTCCAGCTACACCATGCTACAAAAAAAGCCTCTCCTTTTTGTTACATGTCACCTCATTTTACCTTCATAAAGAAATGTTTAGGTTTCTATCCTTTTGGATGAGACTCAATAATGCCACTTTTTATTTATGAACATATATTTTGAATTTCAACACAAGGACAGACCCAATGAACAGCTCTATTATACTTAAGAAATTGAATTTCTATTCATAAAGAGCTGAGTAGTGCCTGTTAGATGGTTTCCCATACAAAAACCACTGAATACCTCCAAATGAGGCTGACTGTATCAAAACACTAAAACATGAATAGGATTTCTTCTCAAAGGAAAGACTGAATCAAAGTGCAAGTCTACTGATACATCTTCTAATACAGCTATTTACAGTCTAAGAAGTGCCTTTACCTTGGCTTAGAATCACTCTGATTTCTGCTACCATGTTTTTATCATAAATATGCACATTATTATACTGAAGAAGGGCTTCTGTGAACAGTGTAAAGGGCACATTTACACACTAATTCTCCTGAATAGAATGTGATGTTTGCCATGAAATATAATACTTGCTATTTTTCAGACTTAAAGTATCTTAACTTTGTGTTCGTATTTTTGTCTACTAATACTTTCAAAAAATATGTACGTGATCAGAAGTACAAATCTCTGATAATAATTTTTCAAGAATTGTTCTGGAAAAAAACACTTAATTCTCCAGTTCAGTGATAAAAACAGTCTCGAGTGTCAAGTATTACCCAAAACAATGGAAAATAAAGGGGAGATAATATTGCAGTTTGTATAGAAGCCACACGCAGCCTTATCAAATTGTACATCAGATAACAAAACGCATCCTTAGGTGAAATTTTCAAAGATAGAAAACTGTTAGGGATGCAAGCACATGTTCCAAACAATGCATATACATTTTTCTCAAGGAGAATTTTATCATTTGCAAGGGTTATGCAAAAGGTTTACATTGCTCTGTTAGATCTTAACATCTCTTGTGTTTAGTTCGAAGTGTAAGACAGTGTGCAGAATAATGGAAAGCCTGGCTCAGCAGTTGTAGCAAACCTTTGCTGAGGATAAAAAAGGTGAGGCACAGGCATTGCTAATTCAGATTTGTAATGCACAAGGGTCACTTTATACCCCAAAAAAGAGGTGACTCTGCCCCTCTGGATCCCACTGGAGGGAGTGAGAATGCATCTGGAGTACTGTGCTCATTTTTGTCCTCAGTACAAGAGAGACATGGAACTCCTGGAGCAAGTTCAGCACAGGACTACAAAAATGTAAAGGAGACTGTGCCTTCCTTTTGCATGAGGAAAGGCTGAGGGAGCTGGGCCTGTTCAGCCTCAAAGAAGTGACTGAGAGAGGACATCATCAATACCCACCAGTATCTGAAAGGGGGTGCCAAGAGGATGGAGCCAGGCTCTGCTGGGTGGTACCAAGCAATAGAACAAGAGGCAATGGGAAGAAACTGATGCACAGGAACTTCCATATGAATGTGAGGAAGAACTTCTTTACTGTGCAGGTGACGGCACATTAGAACACACTGCCCAGAGAGGCTGTGGAGTCTCCCTCACTGGAGGTACTCAAGAACCATCTGGACACAACCCTGTGCCATGTGCTCTGGGATGACCTTACTTGAGGGAGTTTGGATCAGATGACTCCCTGTGGTCCCTTCCAACTTCCCCTATTCTGTGAAAAAAACAGAAAGCAATGTCAAGGGCTGGCAAGAATATAGATTGTGGGTATTCTGTTGAGTTTTCAAAAAACGAAGCCCCAACAACCCATCCACTTACTAACAGCACATATCAGTGAATGTGTTCCCTACTTCAGTCTGACACGTAAGTTAAGAATGGGTGCTCTAGTGTAAAGTAAATATAAGCCCAGAGGAAGGGAAAAAAGTGGTTTTCTTCCCTAACCTAAATTTTAAAAGACAAAGTTCTGTCATTTAGTGATGCCACAAACTTTTTTTGAAAGTTTCTGTTTAAAATATTTAAGATTTTTTACTTAAAAATAGCTGTTGTCATTGTTGCTTTAAAAGATCTAAAACTGCCAAGTACAGTGGCATGTGTTTCAACAGCAAAGCCACTTAGAAACAGCAGTATCCCTGCTAATGGAAGTACTGCTCAAAGGAAGAACTTTACTCCTTAGTTTTTCTCCACAGCCAGCATTTGCCAGAAGGGGAGAGACATTGACCTCTGACTTTTTGTGGGTAAATGTTCAATTACATTTAGCAAATAAAAGCCAAAAGTGCTTTCTATGTTGCTTTTTAGTTAATGGCATCTGCTCTGTTAAGACAGTGGTTGTTTGTTGTTCCTGCTACTCTAAAATATATATTCTGGTCACCAGATTGATTCTGCTAAGTTTCTCTGAGTGGCAACAGCCCATGGTGAATATTTTTGTCCACCTGTTACACTTATTTTCTGCACATTATTAATAATTATTCTGACTTATGAAAATTATACAGAGTAATTTATTAGAAGTTTTATTAGATGCAGAGTAATGGAGGCTGGGATCATTTACAGGCAGCTAGGAGTTATAGCCCACTGTTAATTAATCTGCCAGTGACTACTAAACCCTTGCTATACCCCTCAGAAATTTTAATCAAATTCCTTGTAAATTACCCCTTACCTTGCAGTAATTTTTTCATAGAAAAACCACAAATTTTTTCCTGTGTTTCCTCTCCTCAAGGGCATAGCCGGACTGGAGAACTAGCTTTTGACTGTAGGAGGCTTTATTTTAGGGCCTTTATGTGCCACAGGTTTCCTGTCCATTCTCACAGATGTTGTACAAAGTCTGTCCCAGGCCTTGGGGTCTTGAACTAGATTTTTTGTGCCCCGTGGGACCCAAGGAGTTTGATGCCATAGGATTGGAAGAAGACCTGCTAATGAGGTAATCTGCCTCTGGATTTCTTCTACTTCATGCAGAAACTCTGTGCAGTCCAAAGTTTCATAGCCTTATGTCTTGTCATTCAAGTTGTATCTTCTTGGGTGGGAACTGGAATTTGCTCTCCTTAATAACAGTATGGAGACTGAGTTAGGGAGTGGGAGGTCCTTGAGAACGTTCAAACCTTAATGTCCAACCCCCAGGCTCTGCAGGAGTGCATCTACCCTTCACAGTCCCTGAGGGGCTTGGCTGGAAACCTAAAGGATCAGCAAGACCAAGATCACGTGCAGGAGTGTGACTCGCTTGCCAGGAAAGTTCATACACTCAAGATCAAAATAGGAAAGGAGAGAGATGTTTTCTCCGAACCCTGATTCCTACCAAAATCACTCTTGATGAAAAATAGATATGCACTTCAAGGCCAACAGCCAGAGCAGAGGGCTTTCTTTTCCTACTTCACTCATCCGCAAAGCATAAAGTAATTTTCACTCTGGCTGACCCCATTAACCTGGTAGTCCTCGCTGAACAATGACAGAACCTCAGCGCAGGTATGGACAGTACTTCTGACAATTGCAGGTTTAAGATGCTTTTTGCATGAAGTAAATGCTGCTTATTACACACTACTCAAGGTGAAGTAGCATTTTCATGTGTTGATTTTACAGCCATCACCACAAGTGGTGATTTTGGTTCTCCACAGGCTTCCTTAAGTCATCATCAGAAAGAAATTTCAAAGGTGGTTTCAGTTTCAGATTAGCCAGATTGCTTCAGAGAGCCCAGCAAATCTGTAATTCACTCACCTAAAAGCAAAAGTGCATTCCAAGATCTTAGTAAAACAGATGTAATCTGCATTTCAGTCTCATTTTACTAAACACACAGATTATTTAATAAGCTGTGGAAAAACCACTTACCAGTGGAAGTTCCCTGACAGGTAAGGTGACATCAGTTAGGTAAAAAACGTCCACTCTGCCCCTGTACTTCTGTGGCCTACGGGAGACCCAAACTTGTGTCACACTTGCTTTCTTGTTCCTCATCTGGTTCCACTGTCACATAAACCATCCTGAGCCAGTGACAGCATTTGTACCACATCACTGTTTGTAACTCATCCAAACTCATTAGCTATCCCACAGACTTCTCAACATCTTAAAAAATGGTCTATTTTACTAACACATTACAGACCAGATACAATGGTCAACATTTCTACATGGCCACATCCATCCTGGTACCACACAGCTCCAGTCACCTCAGACTTCTGTTGCATCAGAGATGCTGGTTAGTTCAGTCTTCTGAAATTTAGTAGTAGGCTGATTATAAGGAAATTGAAAATATTTATTTGAACAATTTAGCAAATAAACCGGTGTGGACAACCTAGTATAACAAGACTATTAAACTAAATAAAAGAAAAAGAGGAGGAACTGCTACTGCTGAATATGTGTTGAATTCAATCTTGCTTCATTTTATTTTACTTGAAATATATCACAACTTTGGTATATAAATTTTCAATGGCAGTCTAACACGAACCAGGCCCTGATAATTTCCAAGTTCATTTATGTTGTTAATTAACAGAACTGTTAAAGAAGTTGCACTCTGATAGTGGGAACTATTTCTGTTTTTCCTGTTTGAGCTTTACCGTGATTCTTTAATTATTAAACTTACATCAGCATGTGAAGAACTCTTTTACAGTGTGATTGTAATTTGATATGATTATTCGGTGGTAAAGGCATTGAAGTATGTCTTGCTTCACACTCAATTGCTTCAGAAAAGAAGGAATTAATTGTCAGCTTTATAGATAGTCAAAGCTCAACTCTGACTTAAGACATGAGCATTTGTGATGAAGCTTGTTTGTCTACTCATAATTCCCTGATGCTGCTTTGAGGTTCTCTAAGGCACCGGAGAAAGCTGTGTGAGACTGGCAGGCACAGGAGCTACAGATCCTTTTCTGAAGCACTACTGGGTCAAGTTGTAAAACAGTCTTTAGATTAATTCTGGAAAAAGTTACAGTCTAGACTGAATATGACACTGAAGCAGGTGTGTATGTATATTCACTCCTGATGTATATTGCTTAAATCGACTTGGGAGGAGGTAAAGTTGTGCTTTTTTTCCGTTCTCTACCACCATCTCATCATCTGGCAAAGAACCTGGTACCCCAAATTCTGTATCTCCATCCCCTTTCTCCTTTGGGAGGGGCTCCCTATCTTCCCCAGCCCAGGTAGCCAAGTAATTTTCTTACCACTAAGTAATCCTATACATAAGGGGGATTTTGGCATTAACCTGTTTACTTTTTTCTTACTCAGCCCTATACTGGAAGGGTTAGCGTGAAAATTAACTGCAGGTGAAAAGTGACAAAATGGGTCTCTGGCTTACAGTTTCAGGCTGTAGGTCAGGCTCAGCACACACAGTGCAGTCCCTTGGGTTTGTTTTTTTTTTCTTTTTCCTTTTTTTTTTACTCATTTACAGAGAGCACAAGAATTATAAGAATACATAGAATGTCAAAACTGGCACCTCTAATCCTTCTCAGACAAGGGAAATGGTTTATTTGCAGCTCCCCATCCTCCTCTATCTAGATTAGCCATGGACAAACAAAAGCAGTGGATTTTCACCCAGACTGGATGCCTAAAACGGGACTGGATGACATACAAGACAGGCCAGGTGAGTTTAATGTTTTGTCTATTGATGCTTTGCCAAAAATACCACTGTATCTTCAAAGGCACCATGTCACTCAGCCATCCCTCAGAAGGCTCAGTGCTCTAGAGACATGTAAGTTAAGTTAAAATAACATCATATTGACAAAGACTACGTGTTTCACAACAGCCTCAGACCCCCTTCTCCTCTGTGAGAATTTTGGACCTATGTAGCCTTTTTCAAGGACATGCCCAACTCAAACTGGATCCTTGGAAGCCTTGCTGTGTCCAAGTTCTTGACACTTTTTATCTCAGAATTTCATAATCATAGTTGGGAGCTCTTTTTCCCTACTGCATCTTGTGCTTAGCTGGGACAACATCAGCTGATACAGAAGCAAACACCACTTGATGGCCACCGAGGCCAACAGGAGTCAGCCATGAGTTTCCATGTCTTCTCTGCATCACATGAAGCTTTCCATCTCTTGTGTTCTCATATAAACAAAATGGGACATTATAGTATTCTCAAATATTTTTATTAGCTAGTGTCTTCATTGCAGGTATTCAGCAGCTTCTTCACAGAGTGTACAGAGGACAAGGGCATGATCCAACAAGGGGAATATGTGTGCCTTCATTTCCCAGGGCTCAGAGTGGCTGCACTGCCTGAGAGGGAAAACCATTAAAGCTGTTATGGAGTAATGAAACTGTCTTGTATCTGAGAGACATGCCAGCTCACTGGCAGGTCTGCCAGTTAGTGCCAAAACACAAAAGCATTTTTCATGCCAGCAATGCACTCTGGGTGGGTTCAGAAACAGAGAGCATTGCTGGCACATTTGTTTTGAGTAACTCAGAAATTACTGTGGAATTACCAGATTAACAGAGTTCTTGCTGTACCTCTTGTGCTGGAACAGCTGTGCACAGAAAAGCTCATAGCTTGGTTATTATAAATCAACATCTCAGAAGAACTGCTACACCACAGAACTGAAATTGGCAGGACACTTCAGAAGCTAATTAGTTTTAGTTAATACAGCCTCTTAAACCTTTTATTTGGGGGTTGTTTTTTTTTAATAACTCAATAAAAACTTTCAGTGGTTCTATTCCTTTTGCATACATCAACCAGTTTTAGGACAACAGGACCAAAGTTTAACTTAGGCAGCTGCATCTCTGTTGGATAAATGGTACTTTTACCTTGACTAACATGACCAAAAAAGAATTAGGTTTTTAAAGAGATTTTTAAAAAGTTAAAAAGAGACAAATTTTACCAATGGAAAACAACACAAAAATGTCAAATCAGTTGCCAAGTAAAATATTTTTTCATTAGAAGAGAGAGACAGGAAAAGAGAAAGCATCTTTTAGGTACAGGATTAAACACAAAGAAAAGCTGAATGCATATATGTATTTGTGTGTGTATTTGTATAAGTTAAAGACTTTAAAAAGAACAATAACTTGTAAAGCAAAATCAAACTAAAAACTGCACAAAAATTGTAATTTCTCAGTTTTTTAACTAAAATTCTTCATTATGTTCTTATTAAAAACTGTCATTGATGGCAAATTAACAAGTAATTGAGATTGTCTACTGCCTGTAATGTGAATGAAAAATCAGTATTTTTTCCTTATTCCTCAAAGGCTTTATATGAAGATGATGAATCAGTGTCTGATGCTAAGCTTTTGTCATTTTCTTGCCTGTCTATGTGTGACATATTACGATAAGAAGTAGAACTAAAATGCAGTTGTCCAGCTGCATCAACATAGGACATTTTGGGATGTGCTATTCTTGCTTTCTAATTGTAATAATTGACCAAAAGCCAGAGATTTGTTAGGTTGTTAGGCACTAGGGCCCTATAAGTCCTGAGTTTAGGAACCTACATCAGTAAAATATGGCAATGACGTGAGGGCACACAAACATAGCTTTTGAAATCTGGAACTAATTGATTTCTAAGATTTCTCCACACAGTGTCTTCCAAATGCAGAGAACATCTGCACTGCCAGCACATCAGTGTCTATACTCAGCAACTTGTCTGTGGACTGGCTCAGTCCCTTTGCAATAACATCTAGGAAAGTTCTGGGAAGGTCCAAGGCTCATCTCTCATGCCGTCTCCAAACCAGCCTCACAAGCTGCCTCCTCTCTGGGCATAAGAATGATTCCTAATGAGCATGGACCAAGTCTATCTTTGCACTTGGACACATAAAACTGTCATTGCTCAAGTCACAGTCACTTAGGTCAGCTTATTCGCACAAAGCCAGGGTCAGTGCTTACAGATAAGTGAAGCACTGAAGATGATGTTGAAAAGGCTGGAGGGCTTGAGAGCTTGTGGTTAAACCCCTGAGCTGTCACAGAGGATGTTTGTTTTCACTTATCATAGAATGAGTTATTTGATATCAAACAAGTGACTTTATTTTGCTATGCATCTATCTGTAAATCAGAAATAAGCTCCATGGTCTTCAACCCAATCAACTTTAGGTGTGATCTCTGCAGAGGCAGGAAAAACTTTGTGCTGAGTATTTGAATACACACTTGACTTTTTCCAAATGGAAGAGGCAGACTTGATAGGAGGGGCTGGGAAATGATCCAAGACACCTCATACAGCAGTGGAAGCCATTTATCTTCACTTAACTCACTTTCACACCTATGTCTCCCCTATTCTTTAGGCTCCGCTCTGCATAAGCAGTAAATTGGGGTAATAGGAACCAGGAAAGTTTAACCTTCCCTGGCAGAAGTCAATGGCAGTTTGTGAAACAACTTTCCACAGTACCACCTCTTGCAGTTCATCCCCTAGAGTGTGCATTTGACATATATTTGTTTTGAGGGATTTTAAATCATAAAAATGCATGAATACCAGCCATCCACTTAATCTTGCCTGTCAGAGATGGGTTACCAGGCAGGAGGGATCTTGGGCTCTGACCTACTAGGGCTGGACACATTTGCCACTTAGTTGGACTGACCTGAGACATGAAAGAACTTCCATAAGTCAAATGGCACAGTTCATTTGGTCAAAAGAGAAAAAAAAATACCAGTAAGTGAGAAAATGTGTCCAATGGTCAAGTTTAAGGGAGCAAGGAGCAAAGGAAAAAGACAGAGGACAGGAATGGGGCAAGTGAAAAGCCATTGCTTCCTTCAGGATGCAGAGTAATGTTTGCTGTCGAGGCAGGAACCAAATTCTTCTTTTTATAATCAGCATAATCCACCAGAAATAATACATAATTCCTTGTAACTGAACGGCTGTCTCACAGATGGATGGTGTAATGTGTCCCTTGCTTCCCTCACTTTCCTCCCTTCCTTTCTTTCCCTCTCTGGAAGTTCCTGTAATTGTCACTTTGTAATGTATATTCCAGCACATGGACATGCAGAATGAAGGCTACATGCTCATTTTGCACTATAAATGATGTGTACTGCCTTGTGTCACAAACAGTAAATCCTTTATACCAAAAGTCTGTTCATTTTCACACCATTCACTTGTTCAGTAACAGTTGTCCAGATTTTTTAATTCAGCTCCTTCCACTAATCCAGCAACTGCTGGTCTTAGACAGGTGCAGGGATCAAACAGGCTCAATAAACTGAAACATCTGGCCTGGAAATGATAATAGGCCCTTTTACTCTCCAAAGCAGAGAAGGAATGCAAAGTTTTCAAATGTTAAATCATGCAATTAGCCCTTGTAATATTATTTTTTTAAAAAATTGAAACAATAGTGTTTTCTATTCAGGGTTTCATGCATTGCATAGGTCTTGCTCTCCTCTTTGGTGCAGGAGATGCCAGGTCAAAGGGGTGACAACATTGTCTACTAATAACAAATTTTTAAAAAACTAAACAAACCAGACCTGCCTCCCCTCCTTCACAATCAGTCATGTCAAGAGGCCCATCCATGCCATAAGCCAAAAAACAATTCTGTAGAAATGTTTGGGAAGACCTATGCCCCAGATAATGGAAAAAATCCCTGTAAAAGCCCAGTTTTGTGAAGCTGAGCAATCTCCAGCATGTGAAGACTGGTAAGACAGCAGAGCTAGTTGCAGACAATCACCCCATTATCTGGATGACATTGGGAGACAGTTGTCCTCATTCTCTTTGTAGTGCAGAGACTATTATCAGAGCTAGACAAAACCTTTCAAACTCTGAAAATGCCACAGGAGTGTTTCTGTTCAAGGCTGTCCAATTTTGGAGCAGCTCTCAGCACACTTGGGCCTGGGTTTGGTTAGGCTGATCCAGTGGTGGGAAGGCTCATCATGCTCTCTTCCAGGCATTGTTCCCAGCTTATCCCTGGCTTTGCCTCAGTGCCCTTGCAAACTAGAATCAAGACCTTCTGCAGGAAAGAAGAGTTGTCAGAAATTTCTATGGTTATGACTAAGGGGACGTTGTTTTCTGGCAGACCATGTATATGACCAAGTATTAAGGACGAGTATGTTCCATTTCCTGTATTACAAAATAAGGTTCCATTTCTTGTTCAAAAAGTTCTCTATCTTCATGATGAAAATGCTTTGGTTTGACTAAATAAAATACTTTTTTAAAAAGTTTCAAACAGGCCTCACCTTGCCTACTGGCACTCATTAAATCTCATGTGAAGAGTTGGTATTTTAATCCAGCATCATTGCCAAAGTACAGTCTTGGTAACTCTGTACTGACCAAATTTTCCTTTGCACTTGGATCTTAACATGGCATGCTCTCCTGAGTAAACAGGAGTGTTCATCTTGGGCCAGAGAAACTTGGAAGCCAATCCTAGGTTCCACTCCAACCTTTGCCTCAAGTTTCCTGTGAGGTCTGAAAGCTGGACTTTCAGAAGTGCTGTGAGCCTGGGTACAATTTGTTTGGCACATTTGGGGCCAGGATTCCAAAGGTATGTTCAGTACTTCTGACACACAGTCAAGCCTTATAAACCTTATTTGTGAATAGACATCTCTTGAAAATACTGTCTTAGGCGCTCGTAACTTCTGCTTTCAGGAAAGCTGGAATTGTAACTGAAACAGAGCATATAAGCTCTAGTTTGCCTACAATGCTGATGTCTTCTATAAGGAAACAATGTGTAAAATACCAATGTAATGAAATAAACTAAGTGCTCCTCCTCATTTATGCAGGAAGAGATGTTGTGGTGTTCCTGCACTGCTGGCTGTGGAGGTGCAGCCACAGGGCCAGAGGCTGAATGCATTTCACAGTCCAGGCCATGATCTGCATTTCACTGCGTGACTTTCCACAAAGGTCATGAGCCTTCAGCTGGAAACACCCTACATCACTGTAATGAGGATGAGCATATAGGTTTCTCTCAGTGACTGTATGTTGACAGTCTCTGGCAGCTGTAGCAGATCTATGTTCTCATCCTGGAGTTGATAAAAAGGACTCTTGAGCCAGGCAATGAGGAGCACAGGGAAACTCCTTAGTTTTCCTGAATTCTTGCACAGGTTTTCCTTAAGAGCCCAAGGCTATTGACAACAGGGATCTCTAAACACTAAGGGACTGTTCATCTTTGTTAATGGCACCTGTGTGATGTAAATGAAAGACAGAAACTAAAAAACCTTTATTAAGTGAGTACCAGCCTCGATCAGCAGTGTCCCTAGGTCAGGGTCAGCCTCAAAGCAGGCACAGCAAGAGACTTTAGCTCAGCCCAGGGTGCCCAAATGCTGCGTTCTCCTTTTGTGACAGACCTCAGATGGTGAGGTTCCCTGAGGAGAGAGAGGTGCTGTGCAAGAGTCTCCATGTGCTCCCAATGGCATCATCCTCACCTTGCTGCAACCGGTGTGTCAGACCCAGGAGCAGCTATGACATTCTGCAGCTGAGGGGGTTCATGTTAAACCCTAAAGGGAAGGGTTGCAACAGGCATCTCTCCCACCAGACCAACAGGAGAAGGTGGCAGACAGGCATCAACCAGCTTTATGCTGTACTCCCTCCTTTAGAATCAGAGGATCAGAAGCTTCTGACCTTAGAAAATAAGCTGGACAGAGATATTTCTTTGCACAGGGCAGATGGTACCTCCCTGTGTTATCTTTGCTATTCCTGGAAGCCCAAAAAATCCTCATGATTTTTGCAGGAATGATGTAATTAAGAGAAAAATTCTGTATTGGTACTCATATAGCTGATCTCTCAAAATATCTTTAGTATATAATTGCTGATTAGAATTATAAAGGTTTCTCAAGTTGTGTTCACAATTACATTGTAATGATTTGACTTGGAAACACAAATGAAGAAGTCAGAATTGCGTATATCTTTAACTTTCTGAGTTTGAGATGCTTTAGCTTCCTGTAAGTAAGCCAAGAATTTTTAACTTGAGACAAGTCTCCCAAATAATTTCCTTTTACTGCTATGGGGCAATAAAATTCCTCAACACATCCTTTGTTGGTCTCCAGGATCAATCTGCAAGTCATATGCCTACTTCAAATAGGTTAAACGTTCAAAACCAATAGCCTATGGACAAATTTAAATTCTCTGTGAAGGAAGTTTATGCCTCAGGGATGTTAGCACTGGAGATAATGTCAAAGAAAAGTGCAGTGGAACAGTACAGCCTGTGCAAAAGCCAGGAGGGAAAAAAATTACTGTTCAGTCATAGGTGAGAATGCAGATGCTCAGCTTCTCTAATCTGGTTAATGGAAGTTGCACAGTCAAGAAAATTTATCAAAGCTGTAGCAAGGTGTGTTTAAGCATTCTGAAGGAGGAAAAAGAGAAGTAGTCTCTAGAAAAATATCTCTTTCTACCAGAAAACAGAGACCAGGCCTAGTGGTCATGGCTCCTAGTGGCATGTACCAGCACTGGTACATAATTTTGTAATTTACCACGTGAACACAGCTTATGCACTGAGGATTTACTTGATTTCACTTGATTTGTGTCGATGCAAAAGAACCCACTCACCAAAAATAGCAAGATCAAGGTCATATTTATTATTGACTACTAAGTTTAGGTGTAATATGAAACCAAGCCAGAGATGTTTTTTGTGAGCATATCAAAAAGCAGCTAAATTTGAGTACATTTCATGAATTCAGTATTCTTTTTTACACATCTGTTGAGCCCTACCGCCATGTCCTTATAAGTCTTCAGCTCACATGCTCACTTCTGGTACACTAAATCCATCCTATATGTCTGTTATAAATAGGGTACTGCACATACAGCAAATGCAGCCCCCACTACACACCCTTGTATGATCTCCTCAAATAGCACACATATTCTCACGCTATATTTAGTGCTACATCCACGGTAACATATCACCACATCATTATATACAAAATGTCTTCATAAAAACAAACATTGGAGTGGAGAAATGGGTCTCTTCAGCCTGCATTGAAGTCTGCCAAGCCACAAAGTCCTACCAAAATTTTTATTTTACTTAGTTTAATTCTGATTGCATAAATTTTTAAAGCTTTTCCTAGTTTGTGAAACTCCCAAGCAAATTCAAATGCCAACAATTCTTTGCTGATATTACTCCAGAGAGTGCTTCTACATTTAAATCCAGCAACATGAATGAGCTGTTCAGATAATTTTTATCAATGCATATTGCCCTCTGGTTTGAATTTTGGACTGTATGGATCAACATATTGGCAACTTGCACAACTGGTAAAGATGGAGCAGTCAATAAAAAAGGAATAGTAATCTCCTTCCAATCCTCAAGTCAGAAATCTGGACCAGGACGCTGCTCTTAGGTATTGCAGCAACATAAAATAAATATTGAAAAAGATATGAGCATGAGAAGAGGTACAGCAATACAACGCTGGCTGACACAACAGACTACAGACTGAGCACACCAGTGAGTTGTCATCTTTCTTTTTTTTTTTCCCCTGTTGTAGGTATCACAGAATAAAGGAATCTTAAGAAGAGGTTTCAGAGAGGATAATAGCAGGGATATGTAGAAGCTTCCCCAACCTGTATAACTATGTGATCAAGAGCATCTTGAAACTGAGCATGTAATGGCAGCAGGACACAAATGTAGAAGGAAATTAATTCTTCGAGAGTGATTGAGATCTATTGAGGCAGGTTAAAAATGTTAAGAAAGCAACCTGAGTCTGAGGCCCTTAATGCAGCAGAAAACATGAGGAGTCGGTAGAGGCTGCTTAGGGAAGCCTTGTCCAGGGAACTTGACATGATGAGAAATGGTCATTACAGCAACAGTGATGAGACAGGATGGTGTTTCTTCAAGACCAGCTGTCCTGGCTCTGGCCAGGACAGGGGTTCATTTTTAGCAGTAGCCAGGGGGGCATGGCCAGGACACAGAGGTTACTCCATACCACCTCATGTCATTTTGAGGGGATTGCAGAAGAGTCACATAGCATGGTAGAGGGAGCTGTTGGCTATTGTCAGGTGTTTTCCTTGGGATATGAGCAATCACGTGTGAATCACTTTTTCTTATACACTCAGTAATATTATTATTAATATTAATTATTACTGTTAATATTAGTATTGTTGCTCTTGCTACTCATTTTCTTTTTATTTGTTGTTTCCTGTAAATCGTTCTTATCTCAGCCTATGATCTTTGTCCTTTTTGCCTCCAATTTTCCTCTCCAGGCTGCTGCAGTGGGAGGGAAGAATGAGTGAGCAGTGCATGGTTTGGAGTGGTTCAGTGTGAACACTAAGTTGGGGAATACCATTCCTAAACCAAGACACCAGGTAAGATAATTTTGCAGTAACAGAAGGTGCATTGTGAACAGGATTCATTTTTGATGACTCATACAGCAAAATGCCATCAGCTAAGGTACTTCTCTGTAGCACCTTAACCCTGCTGAAGCCCTGGTGCTCTCTCCCCACAGACTGACACTCACAGTCTGTGAAACCTCACAGTGAGGCTTTCCAGGGAACCAACACAGCTGAAAACCCAATCTTCCAGAAACATCAGTTTTGTCTTAAAGCAGCATGACTCACTGAAGTGCCTGACACGTTGCACCATGCACAATCAGAGTAAGAGAGGGAGAAAGAACATGGGACTGGCATCAGGGTGGGCACAGCATCTACCAGGAGACTCAGAGTATGTTGTCTTGCATTCACTCCTCTGCCAAAAGCTGGGAGAAGCGGAAGGCTGAGAATGGTACTGACCACAGGATAATAAGTTGGTACAGTGTTAGAAAAAGCTATAGAAAGTAAAAGAGTCATGTTTAGCTAGATAAATCCTGAAACAGTGACTAAACGTCCATTAAGTGTTGCAAGAGGGAGAAGACAAGATTTGAATAGACCAAGGCAGGAGACAGGCTAGGAATTAAAAGGCAGACCTGTATATTATTGTTTAAGATGTCACTGCCCTGAAAGCAAAACCTAGAAAGATGAATTTCTTAGCTCCTACCTGCAGTCCCTTGTCTCTATAGCCATAATATTACCTTACTTCATCTCATTAGTAATGATTTTTTTAGTACCTATTATGAAGGAGTTGAAAGTCCCAAATTTCCTGTTATTATTGCTGTCATTTCTTTTCTTTTTTTTTTTTTTTTGCAAGAAGTCTGTTTATTAAAATATTTTCAGCTGCTCCAAAAACAACTCAAACTGGGCTTAAACTCATTCCTTCTGGTTGTTAAGTCCACTCAGAGGTTTCATCCAGTCATGCTTTTTCCTTAGCTACAAGGACTTTTATTAGGCATCATTAGCTTTGTTGGCTTAAAAGAAACTGCTCCAGCTGAGATGGTTTCTAAAACACTCAAAAGATTTTTCATGGAGGTTGAGATGAGAGCCCTTAAATTTGCCTCAGAAACAAGGAACCAAGTAGTTCTGCGGAACATACAAGCACTGTGGTCCCACTAAGAAGCCCAGCTGCTGGCTGCTGTGCAGATCATTACTTTGAAAAAAATTTCAAGTAACTCTCAAAGTAATCTCCCAAACCTAAAAATAAGTAAAGAAGAAATTAGACAATAAGGGCAGGAAGAAATGTAGTGAGCAAACATGAGGAATGCTGTTGCATATAGCCCAAGACCACAGCATAATAAATAACTCACATAAGCTAGTTTAAATTAAGATAATTGCAATTTCATGGGCTTCAAGATGTTATTTTCCCATCATGACTGAAGAAATTTTCACAATGCTAAATTAAAAGCAAGCAAAGAACACGAAGGATTTGTAAGAAAAATACTGGAATTCTATTAACCTTTTGTCTTAGAAGAAACACTCACCACAAACCTCTGACAGAGACATGTGCTGCCCTGCCAAAGCACTTCTCAGCCAACTACCCAAAACACCCACATGCTCAGAGTTGGGCACCACACTTCTGCAGAGGACAGCAGGGCAGCCCAGATAAAACCAGTATCAACCTACTCTGAGGCAGAAATCTTCTCTCACATGCCTCTTCTGACCTAGACCTGCATAACTGACTTCAGCCCAGGAGGTGAACTCAGCCAAGTGGGTCTGGAAGAGAAAGCTGGCCTAGTGCAGCTGAAGAAGACAATAGAGGGAAGCTCAACTGTTGGCCCCTGTATCAGTCTATATGTAACCCAAATCACACTGTCTAAGGTCTTATTTCAATTTTCTGTAGACCAGCTGCACTAGCCTTATGATATTATTGCACCCCTGATAGTTAGTTGCCATGTCCACTGCTGAGCATGTCTTGTGAAAAATCTGTCCTCTGCTTCAGGTCAAATTCAGCACATTCAGTAAGGATGTAATTAGCTCTCACTGGTATCCTTCTTTGCAGGAAGAAACTTGGGATGCATTTGGTTTGCATACAATTTGGAAAGGGCTGTGATTTAAACAAAAAATAAAAAATCATGTCTATTAGGGGAACTGCTGTAAGAATACTGACATTTTCACAGCATGTTTTTCAAATATATCTGAGTGTATTTTACAGACAAGGTTCTTCTGAACTATATCAGCTTCTTCCATAAGCATATATTGTCAGACATCTGTACCTTTATTCATAGGCTACCCTTCATCTGAAAAAGCTGTCAAATTCACAACATATTTTCAGAGCACATAAGCAGACTTGTTTATCAAAAAACATCCTTCAAACCTTCACCCAATCTTTTTTTTAGGACAAGGAAAATGCACTATAACTAACTTATTCATACTGTGGAATAAATTTTTCTTGTGCTCTCTGGAAAGTCTTCATATGTACACACCTGGAAATTGAAAGTAGAAGCTGAGCAGATTTCAGTAGCTGAAACCATGTTAAGAAGCTGGTCCACTCCCTTAAATATCTGTCATCAATTTTTCCAAACAAAATGTAGTATGGGCATCACAGTTGTAAACTTGTACTCAAATCTCAGTCTTTAAATACTGGACTATCTGGCCACTAGCTCACATGTATTTTGAGGGCATAATGTGACTTCTATCCACTTTATGGTCCCAGGGGATAGGATTATGAACCAGCTGTGCCTGGCAAGCAAGGGCCTGGAGCAAGACAAGTGGCCTCAGCATCACCCCTCAGCTGTGGAAAGCACACATAAGAGCATGTGCAGAGAGGTGTTTCCCAGAGTCTCATGGTCAGCTGTAGCAATTCCTCGCTGCCTGTCTTGTGCATGTGTGTGTGTGTGAACCTTATCCTCAGACAGCAAAAAGCCTTTGCAGCCTGATAATATTAAATCTCTGAGCTAACATTGTCTAGGTAGAGGTGGTACATGAATCTGGCAGGTCCTAGGGGGATCCAAGATAGCTGCATGGGGCTGTCAGATTAAATGCAGGATCAAGGCTGAGGACCTCCCAATGTAAATGATTCTGGGTGCACTTGTTCAGGCTCCTGAGCATACAAGATGCTGACCCAGAACCTCGTCATCAACAACTGCTGGTAAAATATTTTCTCTGGTTAAAAATTCAAATTCATACTATTGTTTCACTTGCCTTTTTCTTTTCCTTTTCTTTTAACCTGAAGACAGGCTGGATGGGGAGGGACAAGTGCCATGGAAAGAGACAGGCTGTAGTATCATCCTGGTGCAGACATCAGAACATCCAGCCATGAGAAGCAGTTTTATCAAACCAAACTTTATCATTTTGTCAGCTAACCAAGACTGAATCTAAAAGAAAAAAGTTTCATTTTGCACTTACTATTACTACTCAGTGGACTAGCATTCTCAATGTAACTAATAATTGGTCTTCTTCAAGTTCAGGCCTCCAAATCAACCCCTAGAACACTTCCTAGGGCTTTTTTGGCATGGACACATAGGGTTTTGTTTCTTGACCATGATAACAAGCCATGGAGTACAGAGAGATGCTTTGTGCTCTTTGATTTTGGGGCCAAAGTGATGCATTCAGACTGCCTGTTATGATACTCAGGTTGAAAAGAAGTATTTCAGCTGCCAACTCTCTAAAGCTGACAGATGCTGGATGAAGAAAGACATAATCATTATACAGGAGTTGCACATACAGAAATATTCCCTTCTGGTACAACCCCTCTCTCTTGCCGCAAGGAACTGTGGTAGGCAGCCCGCAGTGCTGGGTAGCAAGGTTTCTCTGCACATATGGTTGTCTCCTCTTGACTGGAGGTACATCTCTGGCCATTCCATTGTCTGTGTTAGGATGTTTGTGGACAGCTACAGCAATTTTGGTAATGTCACTTCTTGCCCCTATTCTTCAGTTGCCCCATCCATATAACTCATGCCAAATATTGTTGAAGCTCCAAATGTAAGGCATGATTAATTGAAGACAAAAAACATTATAGTTCTACAGGCAGAAGGAGCTCAAGGAGTCCAGTAGGATCATTATTATTATTACCACAAAGTCAATATCACATATTCAGTGATGAAAGCCTCTCTGAGGAGTGTAGCAAACCTATTGCTGGAATTAACACTCCCGCTCAAATTTGATAGTACCCTTTGTAGAGGATTTTCATTTGTATTCACAGGGAAACATAAATAAGTGCTCAGGCTGGCCAATCTATTTCATCTGTAACTGGCAGCATTCACAGTCACTTTATTGTATGAAATAATGTCTTGGTTTTTCTTCCCTCTATCTTGCTTGTGCCTGACCTTCCATTAAAAGTTGCTTGGAAACTGCTTAGAGAATAGTCAGTGGTGCTTCTTATTGATATCTTCCTTTTGTGATTTCTTTGCTATTCTATCTTTTTGTATACCTTCCCTGAAGCTTTCTATGCTAGATGAAGATGAAAAGAAACCAGAGAATCAAAGCCTAGTATTTTTCTTTTTAAAGGGAACAGGAAAACCATCCTCCCTGTATACATTGACATGCTAAAGAATAAAGAAAGGTTCTTCTAATAAATGCTCCAGCCGGTCTTTAACACACGTTATTATCAAGTGGTTTACACATTCTTTTTAACATCTTGGTAATTAGAAGCAGGTCACATAAAGTGCGTTCTGCCCCTAAAATACACCTTGCAATTGCCATTGTACAGAAGTGATGGAAAGTGGACTCCACTATGACAACCATTTTACCAAGGAGGCTTTGTAAGGGTAGTTAGAGCTGTCTCCTACAAGAAGGCTGGAGGAGTGGCTCAGAGGATTAGCCACTGGACACTGGTGAGCAGGGTGGATACTGGGAATTTAAACAGCAGCCTGACGGAAGGAATTATTCCCTTCTCCTCTGCTTGCATGAGTGTACATATGGAGTTGCCAGGGACCTCCTCAGGGACCAGAAGCAGCGAGGGCTCTCCTAGGGTTACAGGGCGCCTGATAGCCAGAGTTGCTCCACCACCCCCACCAGGAGCAGGCAGTCTGGGAGTGGCTGGGTGCATTCAGTCTGCAAACAGTCCAGCAAAGGACTAGCAGAACAGTTAAATGTATGGAGCATCCAAGAAAAAAAGGAAAAGCTGAGGGAGATGTGTTTTTCTGGCCTGGAGAAGACAAAGGAAGAAGGTGAATCTAACAGCAGGGTTCTAGCAGAGTATCTACAGGGGATTGTGGAGATGATAGAGGCAGAGATAAAAGTGGAAGGACAAGAGGCAGCAGTCACAAGTTGTAGCAACAGAACTGGTGGATGGACTTGAGGAAAATATCTTTTATGACAAGCACTGACACACTTGTCCAGAAAACCTGGTGAATCTCCATCCTTGAAAATGTGGCTTGATAAATCATGGGAAAGCTGTCTACATATGTGCATAGTGACAACACTTGAGAGTCATTTGAGAGGAAGTGATTTTTTTTGCATAGCAATGCATTTCAGTGTGCTTTGCATTAAATTTCAGCCTTCAGCTTTTGGTCACATGCTTGCTCAATAACTTCTATACTAGGACAGAAAAATGTCTCCATAAAGGCCTGAAAATAGTTTTTCAGGTCTAAACAGTTAATTACATAACTAGTCAATAATCTAAATAACAGGTCTAGGTGTTTTTCTCCCATAAACATTTTGTCTTTATTCACACTGAACTACATCAAATGCAGATTGGTGTTAGGGCTTGTGACTGTCACATCATGGGCAAGTAGCATGGTACTGGACAGAAGGCATAATAAAGCCTGAATTTGACTTTATTAAAATCCATGGCAAAACTCCATTTCTTGTCTAAACATTTCTGACCTTGTTTCCAAGCTTCCATTTATAACTATTACTGCAAAGGATAACCCCAGTGAAAACAGCTAGACTTTATAAATTAAGAGGAAGTACTTATTTTTGAAGATCTGTTTGAATTTTCTCTATGAAGAGTAATGATACTGCAACTTTGGTTAGTATAGTAGTCTTCAAAATTGTAGGATTTAAAAATGTTATTTATCATGTCCATATTTCCTCATTTTCCTCATTAGCAAGAAGAAAGTGCCAAATATGACATATTTGTAAATAACTATTTTTTTTCACATACTTTTACTTTTTGGAAACATACATACTGCTTTCTTGAAGTTTTCTGATGAGTATACACTTTCTAATATGATTTAACATTTAGAAATAAGACAGTAAATTTAACCACGAAGCAGTCCTTCTGTGAAGGAGTCTGCAAATACCACTTCAATCTATGTAGCACTAAAGTCAGATTTTTTTTCACTTCTTTTTCCCAAATTTAACCCATTGAATCCTTTATCTAAGGCTTTTGATCATGGCTCTTTTTTGATCATAGTCCGATCATCTTACAAACAAAAGGTTACATCAATTCACAGATGTCAACATGCAGCTCTTATCTGTTTCAATCCAGAAATTCCAGGAAATTATCACATGGCGTTCTCTGCGTGCCCTTCTAGAGCACAGTCTTTCAGGCTAATCTGTAAGATGGTGGCTGGGGTCAGATCTACATGTATTAAAGTCTTTACTTCCCAAGAAAGAAATAGCCCAGCCCCTTGACTCTGGGAAAATTGTATTTTATTTTCTAGGTTTCTCTATTTTTCTCTCTTTTATTATCCTCAGGTTTCCATATGGCTGTCTGGGGTTGCCACATAATTATTTTAATAAATGGGAACAATGTGGCAAAAGTTCTTCTCAAAACCACAGTCCAAATCTGACTTGAGTCTGAAGACAGGTTTTTACTCACAAAGTATTTCAGGGATACTTTTTTGAAAAAAAACAAACAAGAATCACAGAATATTTGGAGTTGGAAGGGACCCACAACGACCACTGAGTACAACTCGTAAGTGAACAACCCATATGGGGATGGAACCCACAGTCTTGGCATTATCAGATGCCTTCTTTTTTCTATGTATTTGCAGAATATCTTTTATAATATCTTCAGGTGTTATATTTTGTATATACATCCTTTGCAAAAGCAAAATACGAATCCAAATTAACTCTTCTTCCCACAACTGGCATTAAGTTTTGAAATCAGCTTTTTTTTAGTGAAAACAGAGCAAAGGTCTGTTTCAAGCTAAGGGCACTGACTGTTGGGAGACCTTCAGACTTCTAGATTTTTCTTAGTTTAGAAACGAATTTTGTTTTATTTTACTGCCCTATATACTCTCCTAAAGTACCTTCTAAGTACATCCCACGTGGTTCATGACAGTGGCTATGCTCAGATCACCACAGAGACTCAGAGATGCCCTGCCCATGTCCTTGGCAGGACAAACAACTAAAATGACATGGAGGAATAGGAACTGTGTTGGTAGAAAGCATTGACCATTTCCATTCTGGGATAAAGTATAACAAGAAAACACGATAAATTTATGCATCTAGGCAGGCCATGCTCCACAGGTTGTGGGGCTTGTGCACTTTCATGTAGCCACCCTTTCCCAGTGGGAGAGTGAGTTCTGTCCTCCAGGCCTTGTTTCCTTGGCTTGTACAGGGTTCTTTGAACTTCAGATTTAGGTGTCCCTCCTAATTAATGATCATTTCACAATGTCTTCAAAAGCCATTGGATTTTGATTAGCCAGCAAATAAAAATGTCTTCATTTTCTTCTCTGGGCACATATTTCCTATGTCTCCTTGGCAATTAATTGAGTAGGTGAATAATAGTAGGTGCACTTTAACAGTCTGTGCAAGGAAGGCAATACCAGCCTGGTCACCAGGAGATCTTCAGTGCCATTAAGCACTTAGCAAATCTGATCTTCCAAAGAGAGAGAGAAGCTAGATCACATGCCCTGTTGCATGGAGCCCTGATGGCTCCTGTGCAGCTGGAGCATGGAAAACACAGCATGCAGCCTGCCTTTGTTGTGGATACTCACTCCTCCATGGAGATGTCAGTCTGGAAGCTACTGTAAAAGGAGAATAGAAAACATGTTCTTGTTTCTCCTTAGCCAAATGTGAAAATACTAACCTTTGGAGAAGTCTAGACTAACTCCACTGAAAATAATGAAGCAGCTCTAGCATAACTTGCAGACAGAAATCTGGATATCAATGGTATATCCTTCCTTTTATTTGTTATTTCCCCTAAGATGTTGTGCATTTCAACAGCAAGTTTTTTCCAGGGCAGAACGAGGGCAGAAGAAGTCCCCCAAATGTTTTGCTATTCTCAGCACAGTGTTTAGGCAACACATATGTGAGAACAGTGAATGAATATGCCAACCATCTTGTCACACAAATCAGGCAAAATGCAGCATGTGAAATCAAATAGGTATTAAATTTGCCCTATGATGAAGACATCAAGAACAGGGAGTACTGGACAGCCTCCGGTTCATCTTGATACACTGTGCCTCATTGAAATATTGCTAGCACAGAAAACTTGCTGTCATGCTTCCCAATGAGGTGCTGAGTTCAGAGGAATAAGCTGGAGGACAGAAACCTTTCAGCAAGTGTCATTTTTTGAATTCTCTTGGCCTTGGAGGGTATTAAGGCATTGTATGTATTAAGTGTAAGCAGATCCACCTACATATAATCAAATTGACATCAAGAGGTGCCAGCTTGTTTCCACAGCACTTAAAGCAGGCCTTCAGCTTTCACAGGGGTGAGAGGTGTTTTGTCATTAGTTTCAGGCAAGACCCAAATACCAAACTCTCTGAATGTAGTAAAGCATGTGCAGTGATTCAACAAGCAAAAGTAATTTTAAACACATTCTGGAATCCTTTTTATTATTCAGCCCTATTTGTTGGATTATAATAGAAAACACCTCAAGTTTTCATAGGAGGTCAATGATCAGGAGATGCTTTGTTGCCAGTGGCAGTTGTGCATCAGTTCAAATATATTAAAACACTAAAAACAAAGTGCTGTGAAGATGTAATGGTTCATCATCAACAGCCACCAAGATACAAGGTTAATTGACACCCACTGGCACATCATGGGCACAGCCATGAACATCTCCCTTTCACATAGGCCCCCATCTGTTCATAGGTGGGCACAGAAATCAGCTCTTGTGTTTTTCCTCTCCTCTGAGCAAGGATACTTACAACATAAACTAATTTTCTGCTTTGTGGCAGTGTAAAATTAGTTAGCAACTGCTGCCCTTAAAGGTGTTGGCATTATAAAATTGATCTGTCAACACTGGTGTGCTTTCTACTTCATTTTTCTTCATAAAAATGTGATTGTATAATGAAATAATAACCTCTTTAACCTTCTTTTGCAAATTTTATTTCAGAAGTTTTCCTGTGATGAACACAGCCAAGAAAATATGTAAGACCCTGATTAAACAAAATGTTTACCTCCTATAGTTACAGTCTGAGTTGAATTCTTAAATACACTGTGGACTAAATATGGAAATGCTCAAAATTATTCACAGGATGAAGGAAGGCCACAATGCTGCTGTTCAACATCCCAGATCCTACCAGGGCTTGCTTTATTTATTCTCAAGCTACTTTATTGTCACACAGAATTATCCCACAAAAATCAAATCAAGTAACCTAACACTGGTGGGTATGACAATAAGTAAATAATAAAAACTATATTGATAGGTAGAAACTTTTTGTCAAACCCTTTCTTGACACAGTAGCTATAGTTGAAAGGTAGATATATATACTCAAGTAAGTATCTACCATTTATATTCATGAAATGAAACCTGCTCATGGGTGTTGCCCAGCTCAGGAGCTTGGATTACCAGTCCTTTAGGAGAAAGGCAGGCTTCCTTTTGTTCTGTCTTCAGCCCTAACTGCATTACCACCAGCAGAAATTCAAACACAACCACACTGCTCCCAGCATAGAACAGCTAGGAAAGATTTCAGCAGATAAACCATAGTTTTGTGCACTAAACTCACCATGATTCCTACAACTGACATTTTTCTTCTGTGTAATTAATTCAGCACCAAAAGTTGCTCAATACTGAACAGTTCTTCGTTTTCACATGGCACAGCTTTTATTTATGTCCCTGTAACACTGGAGGACTGAGAAGCTCAGACTGAGACAGAGGCCTCATACCCAGTCAATGGTGGTTGAATTTGATGAGAAAAGGAAACACAGGGAAGGGAAATGAAGACTCTGGAAGTTTAAATTACTTCTTTAGGGATATGCAGGTATCTGGAGGCATAAGATGTGTTACAGCAAAAATAAAATAAGCTTTCACCTGATGTCTTGTCAAGCTCTAATTTGACAAAGCAATGCTGCCTTTTGGAGACAAATGTAATCCTACAGCATCAGGATTTTGATAGTTTAAAGGTCCCATTTTCCATTGATTTCAGAACAATTCTGACTCAGACCAAAAGTTCCATGTAAAGGCAAAAAGCACAAGTATTAACACTGAGCTCCATGCTTTATATCAATTGTGTGATCTCACCTGCAGAAATACCATAATCTCTAACTTCTTTGACAATTATCATAACTTTTTTCCCTGAAAAAATTAATCCAGTGGATGCTCCTCATTTCCATATTACTGCTAATCTGACAAAGGCAGCTGTGGGTGCTGTTAAATCAGTGTAACTAGTGCTGCCTTATTTTCCCCATGGCAATCTCAGACCAATCTTTGCTGACATACCCAACACTTTAGTCCAACAAAGGCATGGGGAATTCTTCTTTCTCTTCTGTCTCTAGCGTGACCCCTTGCTTTGGTTTAAAATATTTTTTAGCATCACTCACCGGTGACAAATAGATGATCACCTTGGCAACGACCTCACTGCCTCAAGATTTGAAAAGATGCGAGGTAATACTTTTCCAAAGTTTATCAACTGTTTGGTTTTGTGAATGTTTTCCATTAGGAAAAGACAAGAAGAAAGCAAAACTGTGACATGGGAAGATTCATTTATGTCCTGTGCTAAAGAGTTATCTTCACTTTTTCTCATTACTAATGGACTCTTTCCCTCTTCTTTTGCCCTAGTATCTTCATGCCTCAGCCCCACTGATCTCTCCCTGCAGCCCTGTAATTTCCCCTCCCCATCATGGGGCCGAGCTCCAGTGCCCAACAGGCTGTTCTGTCCCATCCCCTGCCTGCCTGCTGGGAGCAGCTGTTGGGCCAGCAGATGCCTCTTAGACCTCTGAAAGCCTCCTCTCAGGCCCCAGCCACCCTGGCCAGGGGCCAGGAGCTGCTGTCACCAGCAGACCCATAGGAAAGGAGGCACGCTCCCTGCTCGGCACACTGCCCAGCTCTGTGCCAGGTGGGGCAACTGGGAAGGGGACACCACAGAGGCAGGAGTTGTCCCCTCACTCTGCCAGCAGCAGAGCAGCCATGTCCAGAGACAATTTTGCCTGGATTGTCCTATCTACCTATAAAATGTCACCAGATATAGGGATGGGATGATAGATGCTTTTAAGTCAGAAGGTCTCAAACGTGTGCCAACAACAACTGCTGTTGTTGCTGCTACCAGCTGAAAAAAGGGACATCAAGTCCTCAGTGCTGTCAGTTGCCAACAGGGCTGGGAGAGGAAAAGAACTCAAAGAATACCTGAAAGGAACACACATACCAAGATATTTGCCAAAATACAGGATGCATCACTGCCAGTAGCACTCCAGTGGATGCTTATGCATTTATTTCAAGATGCAGTATGGGAAGCACTAAATGGGACTAGGATCTTATAATTAAAGTGTTCAGTTTGTATTGTAGAAAGAGAGAGCAGCGCCCATCTGCAGCCTTTTACTGATGAATGAGCAAGAGCATCAACCATACAATACCAAGTTGTTAGAAGAAAAGATGCCCACCAGAAGACTAGAGGAAAGACAAAAAGCAGCCTCTGTTAAAATACAAGTCATGGATAATTTTTTTAAAAATGAGGGTTCTACTTTGCTGCGGTTTAGTCATCCAGCTAAGGATTCTATGCCAACATGGTAACAGATTTAGCTTGTGCCTTTGAAGACAGCATCCAGCTGATTTGAAAAGGATGCCTGATCAGTGTCTGCTCCATTCACTGCTTTTATTTCTTTTTATACTGGGAGCTGGCATGCCAGGACCTCGGTCCATACCAGAGGTCACATTAGCAGTCGTGTCTGGCACCCACAGTTATGGAGCTGAGAGGCGACTCTGGCGCTATGATACTGCAGGTGCAGCTCCCCAGACCTTGGGCACTACCAGGCATGGGTCCTGAAATGGGTCACAACACACATCTGGGTCAGGAGCAGACAGAGTAGATCAATGGGGTGTTGCAGCTTATCTGATTTGTCCAACAGTTTCCCTGTGGGTGGATGTAACCTCCATAGTGGGGGTGGTGACAGAGGTGCAGATTGAGCAGCTGGGTTTGGGGGAAAGGAGAACACCTAAGGGCTTTGCTGAATTGAAGCTTTAGGACTCTATCAGGCTGTGGAGCACATGTATGTGTGTCTACAGTGCCCACTGGAAAGAGGAAAACACATGACTGAATTAGTGCTGTGGTCAATTATGTGCCAGAGCAGTAACGGTGGAACTGGGAGAAGGCAAAGGATAGTGACAACTGTGCACAGGACTGCCCATTCATTGTGGAGAGCCTACTCCCCATTCCTCACTCCCCATCTTGTCTCTGCCAGCTCAGTTCATCCCAGGTACTGAAGGGCAAAGGTGCTGCACAGAACCCAGAGCAGCCTCTTGTTAGCCCATTGGTTTCTCCACCCTTCCCATGGGGAAAGATCACTACCTGGGGGCCATCCCTGGCTCTCACTGGGCACAGCCACATGCCCACTGGCACCAGGCTGGGCGCTGCCCAAGGTCTGCAGTGTAGCCGGCCCCCCGCTGCTGGGGCTCGCTGCCTGCTGCTCAGCTGTCCCGTGCAGCAGCTCCAGGGCTTGGGTTACAGGACAGTTTCTAACTTTGTGCCTGTCCCAAGGCATCAGGGCAGAGGCACATGATTTTTAATTTATGAGGACACCCATAGAGCTGTCACTTTCAAGGCAGGTGTTGAGAAACTGGCAGGGGGCCCAAGCAAAGAAAAAGACTGACCTCACCCCGAAATAATGGTGGCCAACATGGTCACAGGACAGAGAGCATTGACATAAGCGGGCTTTAAAAATAACTAGGTCATCCCGCTAGACTAGCTCACTGTCTTATACAAAGAAGCCATGAGGTACCAATTTATAGTAAAAGTAGGAGTGTAAACAGCTATTCAGGGGGTTGAACAAATGGGTAGCATTTTGAGTCATTATTTTATTTAGCTTTTTTAATTCTACTACCCAAATCAAGTGCTAAGTCACACCACTAGACATAGCATCAGAATAAGACAAGTTTTCAAGGTCCATGCATGGTGACAACACCAGACACCAGGCAGCAGTGGTTGTAAGAGCGGTCACCGCTCTGCCTTGTGGCTGAAGTCACCTCACTTCAAATCCAAGTCAAGGCAAAAACCTAAAATGGCTGTTGGACTAGATAATCCTCTTAAACCTCTTCCAGCTGAACTATTCCAGTCTGAAAATGAAGCAAAGGGCGCAAACAAATAAACATATTGTTGCAGAGGAAGGTCAGTTAATATGTGTTAATAGAACCTGGCCTTCAGAAAAAATGTAGAGGAAATACAGAGAGGAAATTACTATTTCTCTACCTAATCCAAACCCCGGAAAAAATCTTAAAGAAGACTGTTCTCCATTCAGATCTGAGGTGGGGCTGAGTGCTTTCAGACAAATGCTGGTTTGCAAATCACACTTCACACCTCCTATGATCAGGGCATTTCACTGAAATTCCTAAGAGGAGAGAAGCAAGATTTGGCTTAGACAGAAAACTCAAATAGTTCCAGTAATTACGAGAGTTACTAGAGGCCAATAGTGACTTAGGTTTTGACATCTGCATCCACCATCTCCTATTCCTGAATTTCTGGCACCTTTTTAAAAAGCGCACTTACTGCTGCTCCTGCCCACATCAGCTCAGTCTGTCATCAGAGAGAAAGTGTGATTTTTTTCATAGAAAAATCTTTTACAATAACTCTTTCATAGCACTTGAATGGTGCAAAGGGAGAGGACAAGAACAGGGTCTAGATACTTGCTACTGCAGCTCTGTAAGGATACAGACGCTACATGATCAGGAACACACAAGTTAAATTCCTGTACTGTTTAACACCATTGCTTTTGTCAACAGTATAAGCTGACAGAAAAGTCTTCTTCGTCTATGCTTCCTAAAGGAAAACTGCCCCTCAGGAAGAGCTTACAGCACCCTTGTATGCAGCCAAACTGTTTTTCTCAGCCAGGAAAAGAGAAACAAGTAATTACAACATGGAAAACACTTGCTTTTGCTTTGACCAAGCATGCCTTTGAGTCAGCTGTTAATGGTTTGTCACATGGTGACCGTTCCTCGTCTGGGTAACTAGCGAACTACCATAAAAAGTCCAGTATCATTGGCATTAGGTTGTTTGTCAAGCTTGTAAAGCAGTTTTCTAAATCAAGACATCGTGTTACCAGAGGTCAATAGATTGCTATTTCACGCTTGATTATTTCCATGCTCCTTCTAAAAAGTACTTGTTAATTTTCAATTTCTCCACTAAGCCTTAAAGATATCAAAAATATCTTGCTCCAGTAAGACACCTATTCTGCTGCTTCACCCGTGCATTCTCACCTTGTCACCCCAGGAAAGGGCAACACTGTGTACCCACGTTCAGTTTAAATCTAATTTTTCCATTGCAACTTGCGCCATGAGCATAATTCCTCTCTTTTCAGTTGTGGAAGATTTCAGTAGTTCAGCCCTGAAGGCATTGAGAGTGAATAGCAAAAATATTTAAAATGAACCAGGGGAATAACAACCAGTATGTATTTTAATGCCTTTTTTTTTTTTTTCTGGCACCCCTTTTGTAAGACAGACTGAAAACAGGCCCTAAAGAGTTTGCAGCATTTCATGACAAATTGGAATTGACAGGCCAATTAAAGAAGAAATACCCTCAACAAAGCAGATTCTTTGAGCCCAAACATCTTGTTAAAGTGACAGGCCACCTAATTATCTTCAAATGGAATTAGGAGCTTGCTCCCTGTTTCTTTTCCAGTAATATGGCCATCCCAATTATCCATATCCTGTTTCATTCATTTTGACTGTAAACACCTTTCCAATATAATAGATCCTTTCCTAATCAGTGTACAGAAGACAAGATTTGATGAAGCCATGGTGCTGTGTTCTAAGTTGGGGCAACCCTCTTTGGTGTTTCCTCTGCTGCAGCAGAACTGAGACTTATGTTGACTGGCCAAATGATTATAATTTCTGTATAAGTAATTGGGGAAAAAATGACCCTATAAAAATGGCATTCCTAGACACATCAAAGGGCTATTGTAGGTTGCCACAGATCAACGGTATAGTCTTCAAGGTGAAGACAGCATAAACACTAAGATAACTGTAATTTGCCAATTTAGCCCTATGAGCTGATAATTTGTCCCAGAAATATATATTTTTCACATGATCTTTTAGTTGCTTGATCTGCATGTGTTACATTCAGAGAAAGGAAATTAAGCCGGGCTTTGATAGCTCAGCTGAAATAACCCCTGGTAGGTGTTTTTGACCCTGCAGCAAGAAACAATTAAACAAGACCTACAGAGTATGTTAGTCTTGGCTCTTCAAGTTACTGACACATTTGGTGGTGATGACAGTCTAAGTACAGGAATGTCAAACCTTGTACTTAATACCTATTAGTCCAAGGCTCCATGAGAATCTTTTACCAAGCATAAGTGACTTCTCTAGATAATATCCATCTGATTGTTAATAATACCATCTCACTGGTCTGGTATTAACCTTCCAAATATTGGATAAAAATAGTAGTAATGTTTTTTAAGTTCCAGTATTTGGTTTACATCTGGCTGTGTAGTTTTTCCATGTATGTGCACCTAATAGATTCTATATTCTTAATTAAAGTAGAAGGACAAGTATCCTTGAACCTATCTAGACTTGTGCTGCTAAATTTCTTAGCAAAAGGTGAAACTGACTATTTAGAATTTTGTGAGTAGGGAAAATTTTTCAAAATCACTTTTACTGAAAACATACAAGAGAGGAGTCAGTTAAGCAGTTCTCACAACACTGATCCACAGCCAGGAGAGCAACCCTGGGAGGGTGGGGACACAGAATCCCTCCAGGCACAGCTCCATAATTTATCTGTTAAGTCCTTAAGCAGAGAAACACTACAGGTGCTTCTGGTACTTCTTTACCTCATGTCCAGGGATAAAGCTGTGAAGTTTGGTTTGGACTGCTTTCTTAAATGGCCAAAAATTAGTTCTGGGCAAATTCACTTAAAAACCCATAAAATAATAGCTCATTTTTGCTAAATTTGATCACAGTTATGAGTCAACAATAAAACATCCAGGGAGGTGAAAACATTGCAAATTGGAGTTTTGTACCAGACTACCTAAACATAAACAAACTCCAAACAATAGCCAGAGTTGCTGGGAAGCCACTTGAAGCTTCACAGTTATGTTACAGGTTAAGTAGGTTACATGTTCGAAGGTAACCTACCAGCAGACATCTTGATTAGCTATTTCCAGACTGACATCACTCACATGGTTCACTTCTTGATAATTAATTCTATGCAGCACATGTACGATTGCAGTCACAGAAAAGCTGTTGTTATGATCCTGACACACTTGTTAAGATTACACCAAATTTTGCACAAAAGGAGGGACTCCATCTCTTTCTATTTTTATCAATAATATATATTCACTACTCAAAGAGCAAGAGATTTAACTTTGGAAGGGCACAGTATTTCCAAGCAGACGTAATCATAGAAGTAAAATGTTGTTTGGTGGAAACACTGATATAATTCCAAGACTATGTCAGGCAGAAGAGCATCTGAATTATTCTACATGTCTGCCATTTTCTAATTACATGCTGACATAATGTTTATATATTGTGGGTACATTGATTAAAACCTGTTGTACAAAAGTGAAAACATGCAGTAGTCCATGCTTATTTTTTCTTCCTTGTCTAATTGACTGGCAACATCAGTGAAGAGATGAGAACAGTGGTACTGATTTGAAGGAAATTTCCCTATTTGTTCTTGGACAGCTTTCCTTGCTATGAATGCAGTTAATGAAACAGTAACTCTGGATTTGAACCCACCACAGGCTGCAAGTGTTCTACTTGGAATCACAGCTCCAGCTTCCCTAGTAATGCTCCCAGTTTGCATTTAAGACTTCCCAGTAGATCCAGTTTGCTGGTTTCATAGAGTCACTGAAGCAACTTAGTCACTAAAGAAAAATTTTATGGAAGAACTTCCCATTATGAGAATTCCTTTGCTGGCCCTTTTATATATTTTCCCTACTCTTTCTTTTTTTCCCCTTATCATTGCAGGCAGGAGTATTTTCAGCTCTGATTACTATGAGGAGAGGGAACCAACATAAATATCAAAGGTGCTGTTCACCAAACTAGATCCAGAATATTTCTCACTACTGTGACAGACATCTTACAGCCAGTTGGGTGGCCAAGCTAATAATACACCTGATGCAAAGGAGATGGCCTAGAATGCCTCATTACTCACAGGTGAGTGTGGGATTCATTAAACCCTCATGGCATCCCAGGAAACAGCATTTCTCCATAGTTTTTACTTATAAAAGTTTGCAGTTACTCACGGCTGCATCAATGGACTCTCTTTTCCCCCCATTCCTACTCCTTTTTTTCCAGCACTCTGAAGTAAAAAGATTTTATTTTTGACAGCCCAGGGAATTCCTTTTTCCTGTCTGCTTTCTGAGGCTACTTTGTCCCTTTCAGTACATTCAGGGTCCTCTGTGTCTGGAGCCAGACACTTGAATTAGGCTGGCAGTGTTGCAGTGGGTATTTGTACTGAGCTTGACAGAAAGTTACACTGGTACCAATAAAGTAATAAAGCTCCAATTATTAGAGGTGGCTGATTACACCAATGTCAAGATTTGAATCTTGACCAGGAAGAACGCACAGAAATGTTTTTACCTAATTTCCCCAATACATAAAGTGTTCGGATGTTCCTTGTTCAGATGCTCATTGGTGTTCAGATGTTCAAAATGTTCATATGGTACAGTGTTCAATGTCCAATACAGAATTAGTTTAGATGTTCATAATTAGAAACCTGCAGTGCATGCTCATCTGCAGACATTTTCCTTCATTAAAATATCCTCTGTTTCGTTAACTGCAGTAATCCACACAATCCTTTTACAGAAAGGTTTGCCCAAGGTGGTGTTACTCTTTAACACCTCCTGTATCCCTAAGGATTGTGTAAAATTGTGTACCAATTCTAATGCAACAAACTTCTTTAATTAAAATTCTTTTCATTGAGGAAACATAAGCTAAATTCTTTTGTCTTCTGTGGGAAACAAATCAAGGATAGAGATCCATTCAATGCATTGGGTAGCAAAAAGCCTCAGAAAGTCAGCAGTGCTGTTAGAAACACTCTATTTGGAAAGATTTCTGGGATTTCAATAAATACCTTTAGAAAGAAATCACTGTGGTACTGCTCTTTCTCATAAACAAGGGAATTAATTTTAAAAAGGAAAAAGAGCTATACATCTCTGGGAAGTAAGGCTTGGGAGGAAAAATTGGAATGGATACCTCTCAGTGGAGATCTTGTAGGGTCATGTTTCACAGCCCTGTCTGTTCCCATTTGTTCCAGTTGCTAGATTAGTTCCTATTAAGTGTTCCATTTAACTCACTCCCCTGTACCTTTTACGCCATTCTGCTCCTCAGACGATGACTTGATCTGAAACAAATATGATTTGCATACAAGTTTGTGTTTTGATATAGCCACGTAGAAGGTTTTTTGCATGTTACGATGTGAAGACCAGCAGTGAAGGTCTCACAAATTGGTACCATCCCTAGGATAAACACACAAAGATGTTAATAAAACTTCATTTGGAGAATTAATGTGACAGTGTTTTGGAAATAGGAACAGCTATAGATGTGAAATAACATATGGAAGTACTTATTATTTCTTTAAGTTAAAATGTAAGTGGCTTTTTTATTTGGTGAAATACATTTTAAACATTTAAAATGTTTTGCACCATTTAAATGAGGGCACAAAGTTGCACATTCCCTGGCTCTGTGCACTACAATCTTCATTACCAAAAACATTTAACTAAGTGTTTGAGTCCCTTTCCTATTCAAGACCCCTTCCTTAAATGCAGGTGAATATAGCAAGCATATGGTTACATCCTTTTCTCAATTGCCATTCAGCTTTTTATATTTAAAATACGTGTTCATTTCATGTAGATGTAATTAGCTGCCATGACTTCTTTTGACCTAATGAAAAGATAGGGTTCAGTTTGGTTAACTAATGAGGCCAAAGCTGAGGGCAGCCAGATTGGCACAGTCTGGCAGGGAATAAACCATCATGGTCTCAGCATTTCCCTGGAAGCCTTTCACCTGTAAATCCCAGGTCTAAGTGAGGTCAACTTTGGCAGCAGTAACCAGTCATCACCTTGTTGGGCTGCAGCCTAGCAGGGAAAATCAGTCAGTGGTCTCAACCCAGGTGGTTATACATGGCAAAAATCCCCAGCATAAAGTGATGTCCTTGATGGAAGAAGTCACATCAGAAAGAGCCATGACAAAAGTAAGCAGGAAAATACATAGGCAAGCACAGGACCCCATTCTCGTTTAAACAGGAGGGAGAGGAATAAAGGGAGAAGTTTCTGGAGCAAGTCATAGAAGGAGTCAGCATGGTAGGAATCAGTGACAGTGTCCAGGCTGTGTTTTTTAGATGCAAAATGTCCAAAGAAAACCAGAGACACTTCTCTAGACAAAGCTAAATTTTACACAAGGAGAGAAACAGACCACAGCACACTATATGGGCACTCTGGAAATACTAAACATTCTCTAAATAATTCTGAGGCACAGTTGCAAAAGAAAAAAATGTTCCTGGGGGACAGAAGGGGAGCTAGTGACTTAATAACTTGTCTCTACATCACCTAGAAAATTTTCATCACAAATTACAGCAAAAGTTCAAGACTACTAGCTTTGGCCCCTGCTGAAGTCTGGTCACCAAATGCATAAATACTGCAAAGTCTAACTCACTGTCAATTTTTTTTTTAATTCACCATATGGCAAAGGTATACAAGGAAGAAGCAGCAGAAAATTTTCTTTCCCTACAACAGAAGAAGAAGGGAAACTGGTTTCTTTTATCAGAAAGAAACAAAATAGTTATGGCTGATTGGGCAGAGACAGTAAAAAAATGTAAAACATCAGCTATTAGATAACCCTCCAGCTCCTCTCCCCTAGCTGAAGCACATGTTCCCACATCGTCTCATGCACATTCCCAGCCACCAATAACTAATTACTTTCAGACCTGCCTCCTTTCCCTAAAAATGACAGATGAGAGTGGTCTAGCATGGGTCTGCCCAGACTCATCTCCTCGCTGTCCCAGCCTCCGCCTGGCCACCCCTGCAGGAGGCTGGCCGGCATGGTGAGTTAAGCCTAAGATTCTCAGGATTCCCCACAACATAACAGCAATGCTTCAGAGAGTTTCTGCAGCTTGTTATGGGGGATGCCGTGCATGGTTACTAGAGGGTATATTTTCATTTAGTCTGAATGCTTGGCACCCTTGGACCGTAAACAGAAGCCTAGGTAGAAATAGATGGAATTATTTACTTACACTTCCAGTGATGAAAATGATTAGTCAATTAACTTTACTAATATACAATATCTTGTGAGAAGATAAGATGTCAACAGGCAAAGCTAGCCTCCAGGTCATGTCAAAAAGAACAAGCTCTCTGGCATTTACGTTGATTTATAGTCAACTATGACAAGTATGTAAATTATGAGAGTCCCTTTTATGTTTACATTTGTGCATTTTTCTTTGACTATTTCTGATGATAGGCAGGCTAGTGCAGCTACTTATAATTTGACATCATTGACAGGAAAGCATTCAGCCTGGAGAGACACCCTGCAGCCCAACCTTCCTGTACTACAAGAGGCTGAGAGCACTGTGTTGGTAAATATCTTCAAGGGGGAAATGCAGCTAAAATTGGCCACAATGACATTGGAGAGATGTAATGAAAAAATTGAAATAATAAAAAGTCCAGATGAAAATTGTTTATAACATGAGATAGGTTCAATTAATTATTCAGTTCATTTAAGTAGTCCAGCTGGACAATTATAGACAGCTACCAATTGCATTACATAACCATGAAGCAATGTGCCCATGAGCTTCTATTTGTGCATCACTGTATCCACCCAGGATGTCTAAATCTCTTTTCAGTTCACTTGTACATGAGAGTTACTGGGCTATGGTCCTGCACGTGTTATATATTTGTGGTGTCTCAAGCCATGTAGATGCTTCAAGCTGCCTCTGGCTGAACAGCCAGCTCAGGAAGTGAATGTGGTACGAACACAGATAGCCCTGACCAGAGGTTTACATTCATTTTATGCAAATGCACCTTCACCCTCTCACTGTGCACTTCCACCATCCTTAGTCTAATCTGCTGCTCTAATTCTACCAAAAGTAACAAAGCCCTAGAGATTACAATCAAGAAGCAAGGCCCCCTCACACATATCTATCTGAGTGAAAATATTTAATGAAATAATTTTACAAACACACTTTGGATCAAAATTTTCTCAAACCCTCAGTTTGACAAAAGTCAAGTGAGGAGTTCTGCCACAGGAACTCCATGAACTCCCCATATCTTTGATTTCAGCAGGCTGTTTTGGTGAAGAGTAAATCTAAATATCATGCTCTCCAGAGAGTACACTTTAGAGATTTCCTCTGAGCATTGACATTCCATCTCTGGTGAGAGTCACTCAAAAGAATTTGGATTCTCTAGAATATCAAGAATCCTTTCAGAAACCAAGGTGATTTACTCCAGTTGATGGTCAACACATAGTCCATGAGGAGCAACATGCCTATGTTTGTACATATGACCATAAAACCAAAACGTGCCTGCATCCTTCTGGCCAGTTCTGTGCATTCAGACATCTTTCTTGCCTTAGCATCAACTCTGGCCTAGAATCAGCAGCAAGCACACTATACAGATCTGATTTCAGCCCGAACTTCTCTCACACATCTGTAAAAAAATTAGAAGGCTCAAAGCACAGCCTACCCTAGCATAGGCAGAGCAATCATCTGCAATTTAATTATCTCCACTGAAGACTACTCACAAAGCTATCCAGTCACTAGCACCCCTAGGTATCAGCTGTAAGGAAAACTCCACATTTCAACGCTCCCAAAGCTTGAATTCAGACCTAGACTTTGAGCAGGTTCACAAGCATAAAGGTCATGCAAAAAAATACTCTCACCTGAGTGAATCCTGAATATTAGCCAAGCACAGTCACAATTTCTTCAGGGTACAGTAGTTTTACAGTGAAGGGGAAGAGGCAAGGCTACACCATAGATCTTCTTCTCTTATAGCTGCCACATGTTCCATCCAGTGACATCCTCTCTGGCAATAACTTCACAGAGGTATTGGCACTATTGCTAGGCCTTGTAGGCTGCTTAAAGTTATGAGGGTCTGGGAGAAAACCTGGAAACTATAGGAAACAAAATCTGGTCTGTTCACCTTTATTTTTTTTTCTGTGAATATATGTTAAAAAAAAAAAACAAAAAGAAAAGCTTTGAAAAAATTTAACAGTAACATTTTCCACATAGAAAAGGTAATTTCTCTTGGGAGAAACAGTAAGAGAACCTCTAGTGTCTTTTTCTTAAAGGATGTAGCTGCTGAACATCAAGCAATCAATAATCTATCTATAAAAATTAAGCTTTCCGTGTGATATTACTCCACTGAAAAACTTGCAGCTTTGAGTTATTAAAATTCCTCTATTCCTTAGGTCAAATGGCTTAGTATAGTGTAGTGTTAGCAATACAAAAATATCTCCACATACATGTTCATAAAGTAAAGCTGACTATTAGCTATTCAATCAATTTTCATTATTAAACCCAAAGAACACATATACAAACACAAAGTTCTTAGGAAGGGGTGATGTAGTTAGACAAACACGTGAAAGAGATTACTATTCTTGCAAAGTTTTCATCTCTTGTACTCTTAAGCAAGCCAGGACTAAGCACTTGTATTTCCACTATTTCCCGTAGAAACAGGCTCGTTCTTCTAACTAAACAGTAAAATTCACATTCTCAAAGTAAAAAAAGTTATTTCCATTACAAGTAAGTAGCCCACACTGGTATTTCAACCTTCAGTTATTAGAAAATAAATAACTGCAAGAAAACCTGATAATCTTTGTGGAGGAATGCTACTTCCTGGAGCTTAAAAAACGTCCAGAAACTGCATCTCCAACTCTTGACTTCAAGCCAGAGGAAATTACCCAGGGCATCAAAAAATACATGAAATAAGCTGTTGAACAAATAAGCTGTTTTGACCTCTTGGTTTAATCATGTATATAAGAGGGAGATAATATCCTATTTCAATAAGCAGAGGCTATCTGAGAAGCTGAAATGAAAGAGGAATCAAACATTATTGTTCTGTAAAAAAACAGCCATTGCAAGGATAATATAGCATAGAAATCATCCTCCTTTTCTTGACAGAAAGGAAGAGAACAAGATTAAGTCACTGATTCCAAGAAGAACTAGGCCTTATCTGTTGTCAGGAATAGCTACACAAATCACTTGGAGGCAGGTCCCTGTGTTCTGCCAAATTTCTAGTAGCAGAAATAATGTAAAATAAAAAAGTGAGATCATAGTATGAGCTCAGTTATCCTACTGAGTCACAAGAACAGTACCTTGGAATGGGAGTAAGCACTGGGGAAGTACCCATCATTGGGTACAGTCACAGTGTTATTAAACAGCCAGTTCTCACCCTGTCTGTGGATAAGTCACACACAATAAGTCATGGGATCAAAATCTTCAAGAGCCAGTAAGGTATGTCTTAAACCAGTTTGGAGAAAGCCTAATGGCAGAGAGTGCATGAGTTAGTCTTTGGATATGGGAAGAGGCTGAGCAATAACAGGAGTGAGATCTCGCACAGAAACCAGACTATGCAGCTTCCCTCAGTAATTGCCAGACAACACCAAATGGAACAGTCTCTGCTCTGAGTACACAGCTCACCTCATACACACTTGGTTGTGCATAGCATGCATCCTTCTGGAGGAAAGGATGAGAGAATAGATGTGGGATAAGTGCTAATTGCATTGCATACAACAATACTGCAAGATACTCACTCTAATGATGAACAGAGAAGTTGAGTATATGGGGAGTAGGAATGATTTTTGCATATAACCTCTAAACTGGAATTTGTGTAATTAAACTCTGTAAAACATATCTGTACTTGCCTGCTGCTAAAACCAGCACCAATATGAACACAAAACAAACAATATTAATTTCTTCACGTACTGGGGTAGAGACCACATTGATGGCTATTCATTTTAAAAGGAAAAGTATGAGATGTTATATTTCAGAGCTCCAGCTCACCAAAACCTCCTATTTTTAAACACGGGCTTCAACCCCAAGAAACAGTTTGCTGTATGAAGGCCTGGCATGATTAGTGCCAGAAATTAGAGGGTTTCAGAAGCGTGAGATACGTACTACTATAAAAGTGTAACTTTGCAGGACAGCAACAGGCACCTCTCCTCTTACACAGGCAGCTGCTCCAGAAATACTCCCTTGTTTACTGCCGGCAGCGCGCGCACAAGGAGCGCACGCCTCCGCTCCTGCGCCGTGTGTAACGAGGGGGTGCGTGCCTTCCGAATCCTCCTGTCAGCAGATCTTCTCGGTTTTCACTCCTTCTTTGCCACTTTGCAAACTCTCAGCTATTTTTTCCCAAGCTGTAACACAGGGGGTCTTAGAGATTATTGCCATTCTCCCCCTGCCTGTCATACACCTTGTTTCCAAGTATGGTCACTATGAGGGGACTGTCGCTCGGAGCCTTTGTGGAAAATTAATGGCAGACAGGAAAGGGCAAAAAAGACAGGACAGATGGCTCTGTCACCACCACCAGCCTGATGCCATGAGAGCTCTTCAGTGCCTTTGCAAATGCCACTCTGTTCCACAGACTTACTCTGAAGTTGATCCAATTGCACCCTTGGCAGCTGTCTTTCTCCTTTTTTATAAGATTTTTCCTTGTCCTTTGACTTCCCAGGCTCATCCACGTGGTGAATTCAAAAGGTCAGTTTTTAAATTAGTGACCGGGTGCTGATGGTCTGAAATACTGTTTAACTATAAACCTATTGGCATCTTGCTAGAAGTAGTGTTGAATAGTGTTGTTAATAGGGCTTGTTTACTTGTTGGTTAAAATCCAAATCGGGTCAGCTGAGACTCGAAGATGCAATGAGTAATCTTCTAATTCAAGTAGGCAAATGGAGTGATGTCATCTCACTTTATTCTTTAAATGGCATTCTGTCTAGTTTCACTTTCACAGTGAAACACACACCCATAGTATATTGGGCACACTTTGGAAGCACAAAGAGATGCCTCTCCTTATGTGAGCAGTGCCAGACATATCATGGTTTGGTTTGCTTACATACTTGAGTAAAGGTATGCTTAGGATTTTATATGTTTAAAACACGATGAACAGGGTGAATAAATTGTGATGGGACACCAGGCCATACAGTCAGAGTCTGCAGAGAGAAAGCTAATCCCTCTGAAGAAGTGGGGTTATAATCTCCAGTTAAGTATTTTCAACCTATACGATTGTATTTATAGAAGTTCTACATTGTGTACACCCCAACAAGGTTTGCTGTTACACAAGAACAACTCATGTGTTTGCAAAGCCTGGGATGTTTTTATAATTTTGTTGATTTGTGGAGAACATTTCCAGGTTCAGTCAAAATTTTAAAAAAATGGAGCCTGAAGACCAGAAGAGCAGGTTCTATGGTGTGATTAGGGGTGGAACCATTTGTCTAAATGGGAAAATGTGTGACAATCCCAAATCTACAGACAATATTTAACTTGATGCAAAGGAATACCTGAGATCTTGAATATTGTGGGAACATAATGGGAATTCTGAGGTAGAAGCAAACAGACCATCACTCACAAGAGATTCCTCCCATTCCTGGATCTCTGAAGGTATAGGTTGTTTCCCTACTACCAGCTCTAGTCCCTGATTGATGTCAGCTCTTCCCATGGCGGTTTTGTGTTTTACCCCAACACTATGGAGTACTAGAAACTTCCTTGCTGGAAACCTAGCTGCAGATGGCTTTCGGGAAGATAGCTGACCCCACCTTCTGTGATGGAAAGAGCTTTCTTTATTACTGTGAGTCTGGAGGGAAGGGGATTGCCATCATACCACTGTATCATGCATAGCCCATTATGTCAGTCCTTATGGAAGAGTCTGCTGTTTCAAATGCTCAAATTTTGTTTGCCTAATCAAACCTATCTTCAAGACTGATTCAATGAAACATTACAATGTTGAAGTTTTAATATAAAATGAAGCTCCAGTTTGGGCAAAAAAATTCTCACTCTGTAGTGGGGGGTTGCAGCTATGTCTGAATATGAAGTAATAAAATATTTTGCATGATCTTCCTCGAAAATGGACCTGAAATAACTGAGTTTACTGGGTTGTAGTACAGATAATGTCAGCACCAAGCTTTGTGTCTTTAATGTACATATGAAAGACCACTTTGTGATAGTCTGCAACAGGGGTAAACCCTGTATTTATGAAAACCAAAGCTGAACAAGGTATATAGCAGCAGGATTTCAGAAATAGTAAAGATAAAGCACTCTTCCTATCATAAAGCAGTCACTGATTAGTTTTCTAGATTCACTTGAATCATTCAGTATTCCTCCCGGGTTTTTTGAGCAAGAAGAAGACGTAGCTGAGTTACGCTGTTTCCAGCAGACCTCACTTCTGCTTTGTGTTCAGACAGATTAGAGAGTGAATTATGTCATTTGCATTTACAAAGCAAGCTGATGTGCAGTGGCAATGTCACTTATGAGTTTAAACAGGGAGAGGTGCAAGTCATTGTATGCCAATATGTCTGTTTAACAAAAGGTGGTCCTGTCTTGTCTGGGCTTCACTGACATGTCAGTGCTCGATGCCATGAACAATAAACATGTTGCTCAGATGCAAAGCATGCTGTAGACATCATCATTGAATCTGTTGCAACCAAAACAAGGTCCCATAGTCATCCACTTTCAGGTCTGGAAACACCTGTTTGTGTGTTCTGCATCCTATCTTACTTTTAGTCAAAGCCTGAAAGAAAAACGATTGCTGAGAAGGGCATCAAAAAAACTGCTGTCCAGTATTCACTCTTGGATGTGGACATGCTGAGTATGGGAGGTGCCATGCCACAGTCCTTCAAGAAGGAGCTTTGAACTGTGAATATAGGTGTAATTTCATGTCTTATATTGATGAAGAAGGCAGCTTCCACACTCCCTAAATTCACTGAGGGTCATCCTCTTTGTCTTTTCCAAGATGGAACAGATATATCTACTTTCCTTTCCTCATATGTCTCATGATCTCTGTTCCTCTTCCCTCTCGTTTTTCTTGAAACTTTCCCTAACACACTACCCCTACTCCCCCCTCTTTGACTAGTTAATTATTCTGTCCTTCTGTTGTCCAGCTGTATGACTTCTCAGCCCTGGCCTAGATTTGTCTTTTCTACTAGTTGTCCTTGCAGAATATAAATAATAAAAGTGTTGTCAATAGAAGACAAGCATGGGACTTCTGTTTCTGTACATGGAGGCTTTTGTTCAGGTTTCCACCTGCTAGATATCACTTAGACATATCAAAATGCATCAGATAATTTCCTACTATTACATTTCCTTGTCAACAAATGCTATAATCCCCATAGGAAAGTTATGTCATGATGAATGGGAGGGAAGAGTCCTCTGTAATCTCCATGGGAGGACAGACACTGTGCCATTCCTTAGATTCTCTTTCACTTCTCAGAAGCATGGCCTCCGTAGCAGTGTTCAATTCTTATTGTCTTCCCTTTTTATGTGGCAATAGTTATATATCACCACCATGAGATCTCATGAGATGGTTGCAGAAGGAGTTTAGGAATATCAGGTTCTCAGGGAATCCACAAAGCCTAACATGAGGTTACTTTTTCCAGGCTGCAAGCCTGAGTCAGGTGCTTGATGGAGGGTAACCAAATAGCGTCTGCCAACTCAGAGAGCACTTTTGAAAACAAAGGTGTTGTTAGAGTAAGCCCAGAGTTATTTGCACAAAACTGGACTGCAGTTCCTCCTCTTGGCAGCAAGCTTTGGTGCTGGGAAGAGCCTGCATGAGGCCTAATGAAAGAGCAGGGCAAATAAAAAGTACTTGTGATTTTAATAATTTCATTTACCAGATAGATGAGGAAAGAACATTTTTTTCCAGAAAGACCCTCTGAAGATGAGATCTGTATTTTAGTGGCGATTCCTCAGTGGCAATATGTGGGTGATAAGCTCAGGATCCAGACTGTCCACTTTAGGGAAAGACAAACCCCTTGTGAAGAGGGAGATGGAGACAATCCCCCCTTCCCATCCCCTCCCCTCCCCCACTTAAACAGGTTCAGCTGGGAATAAAGTATGTGCTCCCTGGACTGCAGGCTAGAAAGGAGAGTGCTGCCTGGGAGTATGCACAACATGGACCAAAAAGAGCTCCAGAAACAGATGAGAGTAGACACAGTGCCTCTCCCCCTCAGCCATGTCTGCTGCTTTCTCTTACTTCCTACTCTACTCACCCTTCTGGAAGAGCAACTCAAGTGCTGCCAGTGTTGTGGTCAGAGAAAAGAAGGCAGAGATTTAAAAATGGATAAACTCTCTTCACTTTTATAAGATTTAAAAGTAATACTAATGAGCTAGTGCTGCAGATTAATTGGAGAAATAATGAGATCACACTGTCTCTCTTTTCTGCTAACACAATGTCTGTATTGATAAGCAGAGACCAAGACTCTGCCTTTCTCAGAATGCTATCCTGTGGATCAAAAGTGGTGTGGAAGTAAGGACAGCCATGTCACAGTGACAGTGGACCCATTTCTGTGCCTACCTGACAAACAAATGCATTATAGTCTGGGGAATGCAGAAAGACAAGCCCTGCTCAACATAGTGGCTTCCCCAGCATCTCATCAGGTACACTCTGTTGCAGCAAGAGATGAAAATAAGGTCATGCATGGTGGCTCAACAGCCCTGTTCAAGATAAGCAAATATTAGAGAAGAGGGAGAGAAGAATGAGGCTGCTGCACGGGCCTGGCAGAGAAAGAGTTAGACATGAGGGCTATGTGAACATGACATGCATATGCCATTAGTAATAGAGGAAGCTTAGAATAGACAGGATGCCTAGGAGGACAGAAGCAAGGTGTTGGATAACAAGTTATTAAATGTCAAGTGAATGGAAGTGTCTTCTGCACCAGGTCAGGTGAGTGCTAATTAATTCTGCCTGTGTTAGAAAAAGGGGGAAGAACTTACAGTTGCTCTTGAAAAGCAGTTACATGAGGTTGAACAAGATGGCTTTATTGCCTGGACATTTAGAGCAAGAGACATGGTTTGCATGGTGTGATGGTTAGAATGCCTTCTGAGGCCCATTTAGGCTTTATGAATGATAAACAGGGAGAACTGCCTAAAGTGTCCCTACCTGTGGTGGTGGGTTGGCAGTGTTGGAACTTGTTGATCCTCAAGTTCCTTTCCAACCCAACCCATTCAATTCTATTAAATGAAAATCATGGAGCCTGTTACTGAAATAGCAGAATAGGAAATCAATGTAGTCAGAATACTGACTTGAATTACTATTGTAACAGAAGAAAACTTATCTAAAGGCAAAGATGATGTAAAATGTATGAATGCAGTCTAAGGAAAAAATGGGTGGTGAAACACCATGTCTCCCCAAGGGCATGATTACCTCTAGGCTCACCTTCCTGCTCACCAGAATTTGGAATATATTGTTTCTTCATTCATCTCTACTTGCTCTCAAACACTGAAGATGCTCTAATATTCCTCAAAAAAAGCCTTCATTACCATGGTAAAATCATGGATAACCAACACTTCTCACCATACAATAGGTTCTTGTTTTCCAAAATTAATGTTCCAAAAAGGAAGGCAGCTGATCCCAATTTGATTTGGCTCTTAGAGGTCTTTTCCAACCATAACAATTCTGTGATTCTAGGATTTTATTAATCTGTTTGAAAATACTGTTTAGCTACCTGTCTCTGAATTTGTTTTTGGAAGAGTTCAAGAACCAGAAAAATGACATTAGCATTTCAGGTCTACAGAATAGCAAAAGTCCTAGAAAGGTTCACCAACAGTTCTGAACATGAAGAAGTTTTTCCTCTGGTCAACCTAAACTTGCCTCCTCTTGGGAACTATTCCTTGAGGAGTAGGCAAGGTGAAGAATTGATTAAGGACCTTCACTCTGCACAAGATTTAAGCAAGAATTGAACTATGATATCTGCTATAATTCATAGCAGATTACAGGCACTGTATTAAAATTGTTTTTGTTTCCTTCACTTCACCAGCTCCTTTTGTCAGGAACAATGCAGGGAAAGGCTGTTTTCAGGAAAGGGTTCTGTTAATGGCATGTTTGCTAGAACAAATATCGAGAATAAGCACATTTTTAGAACATTGCTTCCATGATAAGTATAATACACTGTTCTATCAAACAAATGGAAATAATTCTCCCATATTTCAAAGGGCCCTGGGAGTTTAGAGTATCACTTGGCCACCATCAACATTTACTATTTGATCTGACTCTTAAAACAGTGGCAGTTGCAATTAGTCAATATATGTATCCAGAAAGACAAGCATCAATAATGTCAGCCAAAAGAGATATGTGAGTAGTTTCTGTATATAGATGACATTTGTTACTACTGTGGAGACTGAGATGAGCAGCTATGTGACCAGGCTCTTCATGTCTGCATAAGAGCACCTTAATGACAGTTTGGCCATCTATGCTTGTAGGAAGCCGCAATCAGTGTGCTGCTTAATTCACAGAGCAGGCTTAGTCTACATTAAACCCTTGCTATAGGAGGGACAAAAGAAAGCAGGAAACAACTCAGAGGTGACAGGAAACAGCATCTGGGCCAACACTGCTCAGGTCAACTGGTAATAGCGGGAAAAGTGAGACACACAGCAACAAGAATGGATTAAAAGACTTGTACAAAGATCTCCTACTCAATTAAACCCTCCATGTTTGAAATTATTTAGCATCTCAAATCAAATATGTAATGCAGAGGCTACAGTTTTAAGGAAGAATTAATCTTAGTTGGGAAACTAACAGTAATGTGGGCCCATTACTACATGGAAGAGAGACCCTGGTAAAGAGGACTCAGTAGTACTGACACCTATGCATCAATCTTCACTGGCAAGACCAACCCTCAGGCCTCTCTGATCCAGGAAACCAGAGTAAAGGGATATTGAATGGAAGACTTTCCCTTGGTCAAAAAGGATTAATTTAGAGAACACCGAGGCAAACTTTATATCCACAAGTCCATGGAACCTGATGGGATGCATCCAGGAGTGCTGAGAGAGCTGGCAGATTATAGCCAGGCCATTCACAATCATCTTTGAAGAGTCACAGAGTTCAGGAGAGGTGCTTGAGGACTGAAAATGTAATCCCAGTCTTCAAAAAGGACAAGGAGAATGACCCAGGTGACTACTGACCCATCAGCCTCACCTTAATGCCTAGAAAGGTGATGGAGCACCTCACTCTAGAGGCCCTCTCTATCCATATGGATGACAAGAAGTTAATCAGAAGTAGTCAGCATTGATTCACCAGAGGTAATCCTGCTTGACCAACCTGATTGCCTTCTGTGATGAGGCAGCTACCTGGATGGATGAGGGGAGAGCAGTGGATATTGTCTATGGCAACTTTAGCAAGGCTTTTGACTTTGTCCCAATACCCTCATAGGCAAACTCAGAAAAGATAGCCTGGATGAGTGGACAGTGAGGTGGATTGAGAACTGGCTGAACAGCACATCCCAGAGGGCTATAATCTAGGTGGCACAAAGTCTCATTGGAAGCCTGTGGGAACTCAGCACTTCTGTACAACAAATCAATGTGGTTACGCTGAAGTTTTAAAACACTCTAAACTATGCATCACCTCTTTGGGCATCATGCAGGAACTCACACATCTTCCAATTTTTACTTAATACCTACTTATCGCCTCTTTTGTGCATTTTGCTTACTTATATATTCTACCACCTTATACCTTACCTATACAGTTCACTTACTCACACATAACTTACAACTTATACATCTTACACTCTATCTTATAAATGTTACTCTACTTATACACTGTACTCTATTTTTGCCTTACCCAATACACACACATTTTACTTATGCTTACTTAACACAGCACTTCTACCTAACACAGAACTTATACATTTCACTGTACTTACACCTTTTACAACTTATCCATAATACAGTACAGATACATTTTGCAACTGCTGTACATGAGCTTACTGATTAGTAGATTAGTCCCTCCACTTTGTCCAAGACCTCCACACACACTTTTCAGATAAGATTAGTTTCTAATTCAGTGCAGCACAGTCCTCTTTATCTATTCCTTGCTGTCTTGGTATTCAGCCTTTCAGCTTCTCCTTTCCCAATTCTTTTTCAAATTAGCACAGTTTATCTTTCAGTACCATTCAATCCTTGATGCTCCAGATCCAGGCAAAGAGAGTCAAAATGATGGCAGCAACAAAACTCATCCAGTGACCAGCAGCCAAGTTAGTCCAGGAAATCCAACAACCAGACAACACAGGACAAAAAGCAGACAGAAGACAACACAGGACAAAAAGCAGACAGAAGA